>CM045987.1:127000699-127144927 GCA_025175895.1 Wurfbainia villosa | reverse complement strand
GAGGCAAGCATAGAGTTGTCAAGTTGGGTTGAACCGTCAGCGTTGGCTGTCCCACCAAATAATTTAAGCGGGTCGGGTTGAAATTTTATCAACCCGTCATTTTGATGGACCTAAACGGATCGACTCGAGTTCTTGGTCTATACGGGTTGGTCCATCGTGGCACGGGTTGACCCGCAGGTTGAGAAATACTAAAGGATGGAACATATGAAAATAAAATTGTATAAATTTTTTGACCAATATTTTAATATTAACAAGACAAGTTTTCACCATCACAATCTTCTTCTATCACACATACACCTAAATAAAATATAAAAGAAGTTAAGAGTAAAGAATAAAAAAATATTTTTTATACTCTAATTATTTTTTATTATCTTGTCACTACTATTCTAATCAATATAGGAAATAATGACATATTAAAATCAAATAATTACCCAGACTAAAAAATCTCAATTGAATCTCTATTTGGAGGAGCAAAAATTTACATTTATATATTATTAAAATTTGGATATTTTGAAACATTAGAAAGGAATCAAAAACATCGGTACTCAACTTTGTATGTTGATAATTGAATCTCAATGATAAGATTTTAGTTACTTCAAATGCTTATTTTTTTAATCATGGTACTCCATCTATCTTACAGATCATTGCCTCAAGCCCTCAACACCTCAGTAATTTTAGATATATTTTTTAAATTTGTATGACACACGGGTTGGCTCGCCTAACCTGCAACCTGTCTTGGGTTGGGTTGGGTTGGAAATTTCTCAACCCGCCGAGATGGCGGGTCGATCCGTTCCTCTCCCCTAAATATTGGGTTTACGACAGGTTGGCCCACCCCGCCATGAGTCGGCCCGTTTGACAGCTCTAGACAAGCAGTCCTTCCACCTCAATCCCCCATCCCCCCCCCCCCTCATTTTCCTTCTCTCTGCAATGCCCTCTACTCAGCAACTCTCCCTATGGTAGCATTCAGATACATGCTTAGTTCATCATAACCAACCTGTGTTTGGTTGTGATCATGATTTGTTGATGTATCTAGGCATTTAGATGGTCGTCGAAGCCTCGAATCATCACCACTGAAGGGATGAATCTATTTTAAGGAAATTATATTGAATACAATCCTCAACAATTTTCCATTTGGACTCGGCTTTACTTCTTGAGTACTCGACACTCAGGCTTGAGCAGTACTCGACATTTGGGCAACCCACTCAAACTTGGTCTCGGATGACTAGGCAATTCAACTAGCTCAGCCACTTGGCACACTCAAGTTACTAGTTAGCAACTCGATCACTTGGCCTACTTGGCAATCATGACTGGCTTAGCACTTAGCCTTAGCGCTCAGTTTCATCACTCAATAATTGGCTACTTGGCAATTGCCTACTGAACCGACTTGCCACTCGACCCACTCAGCAGTTGTTTAATCAATCAACTCGGCCAACCCGAGTACTCTGCTAGCTCGGGCGTTGGAGATCCCAATTCGATAGCTCGTCTTAGCTCGGTTCACCTTGGCAACTCAATCGTCTCACAATCGGAAATGGTCATCTTAACATATAAGTTTGATTTAATTTTAACAAGTTTTAATTTAGGCTACTCCTTGTAACTCTGACAATAATCTTAAGAAGTTAAGATTGTCTAATAGCCTTAAAATAAATTCGATCTATTAATATGGCCACATAAAATGTTGAAAAGTAGGATGCCCAACACTTGATGGCCTCCTCCACCCTAATTAGAAATGTTACAATCAACCACAAGGAAAAGATGAAGAAGTTCACTCGGTTGAACTTCAAGAAGTGGTAGTAGAATATGTTCTTCTACTTGACCATGCTAAATCAAGCTCAATTCTTTATAGAGAAACCTCCTAAGCTAGTTGAGGATGTGACTGATGTCTACACCATTAATGCAGTGGATGCATGGAACTATTTAGAGTTTTTATGCAGGAACTACATCCTTAACTATCTAACTGACTCACTATACATTGTGTATAATATGAAGATAGTGACTAAGGAATTATGGGAGTCCTTGGACTGAAAATACAAGAAGAAGGATGTGGAGACCAAGAAGTTCATTGTTAGTCGACGCTTGAACTACAAAATAATAAACTCCAAGACAATGACTAGCCAAGTCTAAGAGCTTTAAGTGATCCTATAAGATGTTCACTCAAAAGGCATGAAGTTGAGTGAAACCTTCTAAATGACAACCATCATTGAAAAGTTCTCTTTGTTGGAAGGACTTTAAGAACTACCAAAAGCACAGGTGAAAGGAGATGAGCATCGAGGAATTCATTATTAGACTCCACATCGAGGAAGAAAATTGGAGCTCCAATAGAAGGATGTCCCTCCAGCGACTATTAAAGCCAATATAATTGAGCAGTCAAAGCTTGAAGCGAAAAATCTTAAATCTTTCAATATACCCTAGGAGTGACCATGATTCTAGAACCATTTGTTCTGATTCATCATCCAATGGAATCATATCCAAAATTGGAACTAAACTGCTCACTAACGGTTTCGATTTCAAAATTGTCGATTCTAATTCCTTATGGTTCAGTTTTGATTTTGGAACCATTGATTTCAGTTCATCATCCACCGTAAACATAACCAAATCGTTTATCAACTATTTCGGTTCTTCACGGTTCGATTTTGATTAGAACTGTTTAGACTAAAATTTAAATTATTTAATTTTAAATGTCTCATCTCTTTAATAGGTTACTTAACTATAATATTTTTTAATTCATTAATTCAGTCGACTTATTTTAATTTAAATTATCTTGTATTTGAATTATATTTAAACTCAAATTTTATACGTGGAGATTTAACTTATGCCGATTTATTTAATCTAGATAACTCTTTAAATCAAATATTTATCTAAAAACATTATTATTGAAATATATTTGATTAATAAATTCATTGTTGGAACTTCGGTGAGCGATAGAGGAGGGGTGAATGGCACGTTTTCGTTGCTTGACAGAATTCGATCGTGCTTGCGTGCTTGTCTACAATATTCGTTAATATGCGGAGCGGAAATAATAATAAAGCATAAATGAAATACACAAGCACAAAAATACAACGATATATGTGGTTCGGAACCTTAGTATTCCTATTCCATGGGGTGAGCTCAACGAGCTTTAGTGATGTACACACCACTAATAAATCTCCTTCTCGGTGACACACCGGAGGTGGGGAAACCTCGTACAAATGATTATAACAGTAATACAAAGAAATACAAACAATTACAAGAAAAACAAGTAAAGAAAACTTTACAAAAGATCTTTTTAATGCTTTCTTGTTTGGTTGCTTGGGTTGCACTTGAAGACCCTGAATTGCACCATCAAATCGCTCCAAATCTCCCTAAGAACCATGGGCAAAAACTCCCATTCGTGCTTCTTATAAAGCTGCAACTCAGGCTGATTTCCACCTAGCAGTCGACTACGCCTGTAGCCATTATCTCACAACAACAATCCACGCTGAAAAAGTTCCAACAGATACCTAGCAGTCGACTGATCAGACTCATCAGTTGACTACTCATAGCCTCCAGTCGACTGCCAAACCCAAGCAATCGACTCGGAAATATTCTATGCTCGTGTCCTCGACTAGCGATCATTGCTAGCCGATCGCCAAATGTTGTCAATCATTGCCAAGGCCATGTATGATGCGATTGCAAGTCGACTCCCATCGATCGACGAGTTATAATCGATTGGTGCTCAGAGTCGACATGGTTCCCAAGTGTCAAAACATTTGACCAGTCGACTGGTCCATAACCCCAATCAATTGCTACACCTCAACCATGAGGTTTATCCCATGTATGATGCCCTCATACTTGCTAGACCACCCTTAGTCTAGACCTAAGCCTTCTAGTCACCTCCATCAGCCTCTAAGTCATCCATGACTCGTTCATCCATACGCTAGGTTTTAGCTGCTTCCATCGGCTATTGTCATGCTAAACTGGTCTACATCGCCAAGGCACATTGGGCTTACGCTGCCAAGACACACGCTTAGACTTTACGCTACCAACCAATGGAATTTTGTTGCCAAGACTCCACCCTTGGACTTTACGTCGCTAATATCAAACCTTGTACTTCCCAAATGCCAAGTATCCATGACTTGGACTTTCACTGTCAAGACTACACACTTGTACTTTCCATGCCAACCTATGTTGGACTTTCCAATTGCCAAGACTCAAGCTTGGACTTTCCCTTGCCAAGACTCATGTTTGGACTTTCCATGCCAAGTACTTAAGACTTGGACTTCCCGTCGTATAATGTCAACTATATCGGCCATATAGTCAAACCATTGTCAAACAATGGTCAACTCATCGTCAAACATCAAAACACTACTCGAGTCAAACTCGAGTCTGGTCAATCATGAACAGGGTCGATTGCACCAACAATCTCTCTCTTTTTGATGTTTGACAAAAACCAAACACCTTTGAGTTAGAACACTAACTCAATCAAATCCTCTCAATTTTCCAAATTGGGAATTCTCACATTCTCCTATAAATTTTTCATCAATTCTCCCCCTTTTTTACATACATCAAAAAGGCTCTCTCCAAGGGTATCAATGTCTTATATCCCAATCAGATCTAACAATCTCCCCCTTGGTCCAAAAACATCTAGGATGTCTTCACTCTTCCTAGTGATAAGTCTCATATCACTAAAGAGAGGCAATCCTTCAAACTCTTCAAAATCTTTAAATTCTCCCCCTTATGAGGAAGAACACATCCATCATCCCATGATGGATAACCTCCCCCTAAAGGCTTACTCCCCCTTGACCATTGCACCAACAATGTCCTTGGAGAGTCCTTGAGCCTATAAAAACACTAAACCATCAAAATTAAGGGCAAAAGTTCAAACTTAAACTTTCACACACCTTAAAGTTAATACACACCCTAAACAACTCTACTAATCCATATCCAATATATTTTCACCCTTTATAATGCTTTCCAAAGTATATCCTAGGGTTATGAGCAGTTAGGGTAGCCTAACATAGCTAAAATCAGGCTAAACAAAACTTGTTTACCCAAAATCAGGCCTGACAATTGACTCTTTCAGTCAACAGTCGACTGTCATCCATGGTAGTAGAATGATTTCTGCAAGTGCAGAAATTAGGTTTTTTTAGAATTGAAATTCGAAAAATCATAAGTAATTATACGTAATTTAAAAAATAGTGAAACTTCATACGTATAATACTTATAACAATCATAATGGGTGAAAAATATTTAAAAAATAAAATACTGATTCCATTTTGAGATTGATACAAAACACAAAGTCATTGATAACTTCAATTTTTTTGACCTATTTTGTATCAACTTCTTCAATGATGACTTCTATCAAAGGATAGACTACACCAAGATTTTTTCAAAATGATTTTGAAATATTTTTAAAACCTTATATTGAACCATGGTCTATGGGCTTAATGCACATGACTTGTACATAAGCTTTCCTCATGATTCATCCATAGTATAAGATGAGTTTGAGTTCATCTAGATGCAAGAAATATGCACCTTGAACTTAACTCATTTCCTAGCATCTCACATGTGTCTAGAGTGTATGAAAACACACACATGCCAATGTGATGTGAGATGTGGGTTTTGTTCATCCTAAACTAAGGTCTCATGTATTTTTCTAAGGCAACACTATTTGATTCCCTTATACATGGGACTTCAAATCATGTCAAAGTCCTTAAATCAATTTTCATTAATCCTAAATGCATGAATGATGATTATGGTATAAATGATAGCATAATAAGTATGTGCCAAAAATCATGATGTAATGGCATTAAATCATAAACCTAAATATACATGACATAAAAGATAAACTAAGCATTATCATGACATATTTTATGATTTAAAAAAGATATGATGTTATGACATGGCATATGACAAACAAATCATGACAAATAAAATATAAAAATATATAATACCTAAGTGTTAAGCCCAAAATGTCATTTCTAGAATTTAGTTCATATTTGACATAATACCACCTATCTCCCAATTGTGCCAAAAACCCAAAATGACACACTATGATCTCTAAACTTATTTTGTGCCAATTTAATTGATTTTTTATATTTATTAAAATATATTGGCACATCCTAAAATCCTTTAAGATATAAAATTAACCTTCATTTCTAAGGTATCACATAACCTTGAAAATATCCTAAAGTGTCAACTTTGCTATGGTTGAGTTAACTACCCATCCATTCAAGGTTGACACTTCCTAACCCATTTAGCGTGAGTCAATCACGCTCCTAGGAACCCAATATCTATTGGAGCTCCTTGGGTTTACTAGGTATTTCTTAGGGATAATTTCCCTAAATACCCTTCTAATGACCTTTCTAGGCTTAGAAGCTTTGGTCATTGCGGTCTTGCCTAGGTTAACTCTAGGGGTGACTCCCCTTGTAACTTTTTTAGTAGCTTCCCTAGATTTCCTTGAAACTTTAGTCAATAGGCACACACCATGGTTACCCTTAGAGATGACTTCCCTAGTAATCTTGGTTTTCTTAGACCTATTGATGGTTCTATAATCGAATGGAACACGATGATAGGTCTCCTGGGACTTAGGTTTGTGACCCAAACATTTCTTGTCCATGGATGGTTCTTGTTTCCTAAACCCTAGATTTTGACTTCTTGATCTTAAATTTTGACCGTTTAACCCTTGCACTTGATTTTGCATTTTTCTAAGGGTCTTTTTCAATTTCTCAAGCTTTGATCTCAAGACTTGATTTTCAAATTCTAATTTTTCTAATTTGGTGGGCCCATTATTTCGTTAAGTAGAGTTATTCTTTCTAGCCATATGTCTATGGTTCTTGGGATTAATACCTAGATGACCCTCTACCTTCCTAATAGTTTCCCTAGGTAGAATTTTTCTAGGGTTATTAGTTCCAAATTTCTCCTTAGTCCTAAAATCGACATGTTTAGTCCCTAAGCAATAAAATTTATTGCTACTAGCATGCTTTTTATAATCATGAGCAATTGCAATAAAATTCTTAACATGTCTTTTATCATTAAAATTTGAAGGTGCATTAAAATATACCGGGTTTCACTTTTAAAGCTTCCCCTAAATGTGATGGTCCTTCTTGGGTCTTCTTCCTCCTCCTAGATCATTGACTTCTATAGTGGCCCCATTGTTGGCACTAGAAGTACACCATGTGCTCCTTGCTCTACTTAATTGGGGCTCCGACATCCTTTGACTTTTTTTTTGAAATTTTGGTGTCAGTTGACTTTTCTTGATTCTTTTAGGACACTTACTCTTGTAATATCCTACTTCCCTACACTCAAAGTATATTATATGATTTCTATTTTTAACTAAGGTGCTTGAGTTACCTTCCATGGTAGGGAAATTTTGATTGGATTCTTCATGGCACTTGGAGGAGAGGCTTCCTCTTGTTGCTCTAGCATTGAAGATGACATAATCTCCTCCCCCTCAATCCTAGAGGTGGAGGTTTCTTCTACCTCTTCCACCTCTTCCGATCTGGATGTTAATTCCCTATCAACCTCCGAATCCTCAAGCTCTTGGGATGATGATCCACATTCTTCTTGAGCTTGAGAGGATGAGCACTCCTCTTATTCCTCATCTTCTTGGACCGGTGCGAGTTTTTCATGGAACTTGGCTAACTTGCTACATAGTTCCTTAGCATCTTTATATTCACCTAGCTTGCACAAAATATCATTAGGGATTAAATCTTCCAAAAGTTTTGTTACCTTAATTTCAATCTTGAATTTTTGGTGTTTCTCTTGGGTTCACTTCTTCAATTTTAGGACATCTCCCTTCTTATCCCTAGAGGTTTGAAACCTTCAATGATGATGAACCAATTCTCTATGTTCATCATCAAGAATGTCTCCATTCTCACCTTCCATACCGGAAAGTCTTCTTGGTCGTATGGTGGAGGAACGTCGAGATGGCGTACCCCAATCCTTCCTTAGGTAGCTCCATCTCCTCTAGCACTTTTGCTCTCGATTGTTAATCTGTAGAAGAGCTCCTAGCTTTGATACCACTTGAGGGGGTGAATGGCGCATTTTCATTGCTTAACGGAATTCGATCGCGCTTGCATGCTTGTCTACAATATTCGTTAATATGTGCAGCGAAAATAATAATAAAGCATAAACAAAATACACAAGCACAAAAACACCATGATATACATGGTTAGAAACCTTAGGGTTCCTACTCTACAGGGTGAGTTCAACGAGCTCTAGTGATGTACACACCACTAATAAATCTCCTTCTCGGTGACACACCAAGGTAGAGAAATCTCGTACAAATGATTACAACAGTAATACAAAGAAAATAAAAGCAATTACAAGAAGAACAAGTAAAGAAAAATTTACAAAATATCTTTTGAATGCTTGCTTGTTTGGTTGCTTGGGCAGCACTTGAAGACCCTAAATTGCACAAGCAAATCACTCCAAATCGCCCTAAGAACCATAGGCAAAAACCTCTCATTCGTTCTCCTTATAAAGTTGCAACTCGGGCTGATTTACGCAATGATCCCTCGTAGTTGTCTCACAACGACTTAATCCATGCTAGAAAAGTTCCAACGGATACCTAGCAGTCGATTGATTAGACCCATCAATCGATTGCTCATATCCTTTAGTCGACTGTCAAACCCTAGCAGTCAACTCGAAAACATTATATTCCCATGTCCTCGACTAGGAGTCGACTACCAAATGCTATCAGTTGACTGCCAAGGCTAATCTGCCGCAGTCGAACGCTAGTCAAATCCCATCAATCGACTGGTCATAATCCCAGTCGATTACTCAGAGTCAACATGGTTGCCAAGTGTTAAAACATTCGACCAGTCGACTGGTCCATAACCCCAGTCGACTGTTACACCTCAACCATGAGGTTTACCCCATGATGATGCCTTCATACTTGCTAGACCACCCTTAGCCTATACCTAAGCCTTCTAGTCACCTCCATCAGCTTCACACCTATCGGATCCCTCCAAGTCATCCATGACTCGTTCATCCATACGCTAGTTTTCAGATGCTTCCATCGGCTATTGTCATGCTAAGCTGGTCTACATCGCCAAAGCACATTGGGCTTACACTGCCAAGACACACGCTTGGACTTTACGCCACCAACCATTGGACTTATGCTGCGAAGACTCCACCCTTTGACTTTACGCCGCCAATATCAAACTTTGGACTTCCAAAATGCCAAGTACTCATAACTTGGACTTTCACCGCCAAGACTACACACTTGGACTTACGTGACTAAGACTACACCCTTGGACTTTCCATGCCAACCCATGTTGGACTTTCCAATTGCCAAGACTCAAGCTTGGACTTTCCCTTGCCAAGACCCATGCTTGGACTTTCCATGCCAAGTACTCAAGACTTGGAATTCTCAATCATATGGTCAACCCCATGTCAACCATACAATGGTCAACTCATCGTCAAACATCAAAATACTACTCAAGTTAAACTCGAGTCTGGTCAATCGTGACCTGGGTCGATTGCACCAACAATCTCCCCCTTTTTAATGTTTGACAAAAACCAAACACCTTTGAGTTAGAATACTAACTCAATCCAATCCTCCCAATTTTCCAAATTGGGAATTCTCATATTCTCCCATCAATTTTCCATCAATTCTCCCACATCAATTCTCCCTTTTTTGACATACATCAAAAAGGCTCTCTCCAAGGGTATCAATGTCTCATATCCCAATGAGATCTTACAGTCTCCCCCTTGGTCCAAAAACATCTTGGATGCCTTCACTCTTCTTAGTGATAAGTCTCATATCACTAAAGAGAGGCAATCCTTCAAACTCTTCAAAATCTCTAAATTCTCCCCCTTATGAGGAAGAATATATCCATCATTTGATAATGGATAACCTTCCCCTAAAGGCTTGCTCCCCCTTGACCATTGCACCAACAATGTCCTTGGAGAGTCCCTAAGCCTATAGGAATACTAAACCATTAAAATTAAGGGCAAAAGTTCAAACATGAACTTTCACACACCTTAAAGTTTATACACACCCTAAACAACTCTCCTAATCCATATCCAATGGATTTTCATCCTTTATAATGCTTTCCAAAGAATATCCTAGGGTTAGGAGAAGTTAGGGTAGCCTAACATAGCTGAAATCAGGTTAAACAAATCTTGTTTACAAAAAATCAGGCCTGACAGTCGACTCTTTCAGTCAACAGTCGACTGAAATCAGGTTTTTTCAGAATTCAAATTCGGAAAATCATAAGTAATTATACTTAATTTGAAAAATAGTGAAACTTCATACATATAATACTTATAATAATCATAATGGGTGAAAAATATTTTAAAAATAAAATACCCATTAAATATTGAGATTGATACAAAACTCAAAGTCATTGATAACTTCAATATTTTTGACCTATTTTGTATCAACTTTTTCAATGATGACTTCTATCAAAAGATAGACTACACCAAGATTTTTTTCAAAATGATTTTGAAATGTTTTTAAAACCTTATATTGAACCATGGTCTATGGGCTTAATGTACATGACTTGTACATAAGCTTTCCTCATGATTTAGCCATGGTATAAGATGAGTTTGAGTTTATCTAGATGCAAGAACTATGCACCTTGAACTTAACTCATTTTCCAGCATCTCACATGTGTCTAGGGTGTATGAAAATACACACATGTCAATGTGATGTGAGATGTGAGATTTTGTTCATCCTAAACTAAGGTCTCATGCATTTTTCTAAGGCAACACTATTTGATTCCCTTATACATGGGACTTCAAATCATGTCATAGTCCTTAAATCAATTTTTGTTAATCCTAAATGCATGAATGATGATTATGACATAAATGATGGCATAATAAGCATGTGTCAAAAATCATGATGTCATGGCATTAAATCATAAACCTAAATATACATGACATAAAAGATAAGCTAAGCATTATCATGACATATTTTATGATTTAAAAAAGATATGATGTCATGACATGACATATGACAAACAAATCATGGTAAATAAAGTATAAAGGTATATAATACCTAAATGTTAAGCCCAAAATGTCATTTCTAGAATTTAGTCCATATTTGTCATAATACCATCTATCTCCCAAGTGTGCCAAAAACTCAAAATGACATACTATGACCTCTTAACCTAATTTGTGCCAATTTAATTGATTTTTCATAGTTCTCAAAATATATTGGCACATCCTAAAATCCTTTAGGATATAAAATTAACCTTCATTTCCAAGGTATCACATAACCTTGAAAATGTCCTAAAGTGCCAACTTTGCTATGGTTGAGTTAACTACCCATTCATTCAAGGTTGACACATTCTAACCCATTTAGGGTGAGTCGATCACGCTCCTAAGAACTCAATACCTATTGATGCTCCTTGAGTTTACTAGGTATTCCTTAGGGATAACTTCTCTAGATACCCTCCTAATGACCCTTCTAGGCTTAGAAGCCTTGGTCATTGCAGTCTTGCCTAGGTTAACTCTAGGGGTGACTCCCCTTGTAACCTTCTTAGTGGCTTCCCTAGATTTCCTTGAAACCTTAGCCACTAGGCACACACCATGGTTATCCTTAGGGATAACTTCGCTAGTAACCTTGGATTTCCTAGACCTATGGATGGTTTCATAATCGAATGATGATAGGTCTTCTTGGGCTTAGATTTGTGACCCAAACCTTTCTTGCCCTTGGATGGTTCTTGTTTCCTAAATCCTAGGTTTTGATTTCTTGATCCTAAATTTTGAATGTTAGACCCTTGCACTTGATTTTGTATTTTTCTAAGGGTCTTTTCCAATTTCTCAAGCCTTGACCTCAAGGCTTGATTTTCAAATTCTATTTTTCTAATTTGGTGGGCCCATTATTTCTTTGAGTAGAGTTGTTCTTTCTAGGCATATGTCTGTTGGATCGAAGCGGATCGCTAGAGGGGGGGGTGAATAGCGATAAAAACTTTTCTTTTAAATCGTTCGATAGACAATTAAATGCAGCGAAAATGTAAATAAAAACTAAATGAGACAAATAGTTTTTTTACTTGGTTCGTAGTCTTCGGCTACTACTCCAAGGCCCTAACGGTCCTAGACTGTGTACGGAGGGCAATTCACTAAAACACTCCTCCTCGTTGGAGGTTGGAGTTTTACGATTACAAAAGCCTTCGAAGCAAAAAGATAGAGAGACAAACCCTCTCTTCTATTAAAGTAAAATGCAACGAAAAGCCTCGATTAAAAAGAATTGCAATATTGAAAGAAATAACAAATTAAGATTATACCAACAACTAAACAAAAGAAACTTTAAGCTAGGGTTGTTGGCAACACTTCGTTGTTGTAGAGTCGTCGGAGAGTTGCAGCGTAACGGAGGCTTTTGAGCACTTAGAATTGAGGATGAAACCCTAGGTTTGACCCTCCTTTTATAGCCTTTAAGCCCCTCAACGAATGGGTCTTCAACCAATCACAAATGGGCACAAAACTCCTTGAAAAATGGTGATAAAGCTTGACTCCTCGAGGCTGATTTTTTACCACCGGTTGAACTGGCGCCGGTTGAACTGGCCGGTTGAACTGATGGCCAGGATTTTTGACTACAATAAAGAGTTAGCTCAAAATATAAGCGGATTCGACGGCCACTTGCCATCCGATCTCAACATAGACCTTCCATGGGAAGTCTTGGGTTGGATCGTCGCCTAAGATCATCCCCGTAAAGAGGATACGACCTCACTTACGCTCGCACACACGAGCTTACCTCGATACTTATGTGTCGCTTTTGCTTTCGGCCTTCCACTTGATTCCTTCGGCTCCCTCCGAAGTAACTCGAGTGTCGCCCGACCACCGCGGCTTCCTCCGGGTGTCGCTAGCCTTCAGCTCCAGCATTAAGACTTTTCTGCACACTTGATTTAGCTTGTGAGATAACAATATAAGATTAACTTTATATCGTTTGCTATAATCAAAACTTAGGTTCGACTTAGGTGTCCACTGCACCAACAATCTCCCCCTTTTTGATTTATGGCAAACTCACATACAAAGTTAAGACAAAAATAAGTATGAGATTATGCATGAATGAGTAGGAGTATATAAAAATTCTTTTTCAAGTGCTCCCCCTTGAGGAATCCTCCCCCTTGACCGAGGGTGAGTACTTGAGAAAGGGTTTTAACTCTCCCCCTTGATATGTGCTACTAAGAAAAAGAATTAAGTAACCAAAATTACTTAATATTGGCCATAGTGTTTAAAATAAGTTTTAAGTTAAGAAACCAAATGATTTCTTAACCTTGGCCTTTTGTTAAAAGTTAAATAAGTTTTCAAAACTTAAAGTTAACTTTTGGTTTAATTATGAAGTAAGAGTTAAGTTATCAAAATAAAAAATTTTAACCCCTTAACTTTTGTCCTTTTTCTCCTTTTTCTCCCCCTTTTGCCGTATATCGAAAAGAGTAAGGGGTGTGTGGAAAACAAAATAAATGTTAAATTTAAAGTCCAAGCATGTTCCATATTTTTATTTTTAAAAATAATATACTGAAAATAAGTTCATTTATAAAATGTTCGACTCGTATTTGGCTTGATTGATATGAAGAATCAACCAGTCCTGGTCAGAGTCGGTATGATTATACTCCGTGGTTCATAGCGATGCACTAGCTCTACATCTGGAACCAGGAGTAAGGTCCTAACATCTCACGCCCATCTACGTGGCTAAGTACACAAACACATTAGTCCTATGTGTTGTGAGATGTATTGGCTCCTTAAATCTATAGGTGCATGATATCTAAGGTATGTCCTATGCTAGTTCCATGAAAAAAAAAAGTAAGAAATAGTAGTAAGAAAATATAATTTGCAAGTTCCTATTCTATTACGCACATGCCTAATCTTCGTCTCAAGAGACTAAATTCGCCGGGTAGTGGTTTAGTAAATATGTCTGCTAGGTTAGACTTCGAGTCAACATATTCGAGTTGTATGGAGCCGTTGGCTACATGTTCTCGAATGAAATGGTGTTTTACCTCTATATGCTTTGTCCTTGAATGGCATATAGGGTTCTTAGTTAGATTTATCGAACTTATGTTGTCTACAAAAATTTTAGTTTTGGTGAAGTCCAACCTAAAGTCTCGGAGAGTGTGCTTCATCCAAAGAAGCTGAGTTACACACTCACCCATCGCAACGTATTCGGCTTCGGTGGTAGATAAGGCAACATAATGTTGCTTCCTACTGCACCAACTCACTAGACTTGAGCCGAGTAGTTGACAACAACCACTCGTGCTCTTTCTATCGAGTTTACTACCGGCATAATCCGAATCGGAGTAGCCGATTAGTTCGAACTCCGTAGATCTAGGGTACCAAATACCAACGTTAAGTGTACCCTTAAGATATCTAAGGATACGCTAACTAGGGTTAGGTGAGACTCCTTAGCAGTTTTAAACTGGCGCACATACTTCTAGAATAGGATGTCGGGTTGACTCGCAGTTAAGTATAGGAGACTTCCTATCGCGCTCCTATAGTACTTTAAGTCAATAGACTTACTTTCTAGGTCTTCTCCTATGTTAACATTAATCGCCATTGGGGTGTTTATTATCTTAGCGTCTTGCATTCCAAATCTTTTAATTAACTCCTTAGTGTATTTTTGTTGATATAGGTATATACCATCCTTAGTTTGTTTAATTTGTAGACCTAAAAAGAAACTTAACTCGCCTACCAAGTTCATTTCAAACTCACTTTCCATGAGTGAAACGAACTCGTTTAGTAAGGCTGAGTTAGAGGTTCCAAAAATTATATCGCTCTCACGTAAATTTGAGCTATGAATATTTCTTTACCTAAGGTTTTTACGAAGAGAGTTGGGTCAACTAAGCCTTGGTTAAACCCTTTTGACTTAAGATGGATTGAAAGTCTCTCGTACCAAGCTCGAGGAGCTTGTTTAAGTCCATAGAGAGCTTTCTTAAGTTTTAGAACATGGTCGGGTTTATCTAGATTTTTGAATCCGGGGGGTTGGCTAACATAAACTTCTTCTTTAATGTATCCATTTAAGAATGCCGACTTAACATCCATTTGAAACAGCTTAAATCCTCGATGTGCGGCATAAGCTAGCAACATTCGAATGGATTCGAGTCTAGCTCTTGGGGGCATAGGTTTCATTGTAACGTAATCTAAGCCTTCGACTTGACTAAACCCTTTGGCGACTAACCTAGCCTTGTTTCTAACTACTTCACCTTTATCATCAAGCTTATTTCGAAACACCCACCTTGTTCCAATTATCGTTTTGTCTTTAGGTGGTGGTACTAATTCCCACACTTCATTCCTAGTAAATTGAGCTAGCTCTTCTTGCATTGCAATAATCCAATCGGGATCAAGAAGAGCTTGTTCAATTGATTTGGGTTCTATCTTTAAAATTAAGGAAATTTGACTAAGGTTCCTATAGGATGCTCTAGTTCGAACTCCTAGATTAGGATCTCCTATCACTTGATCGATAGGGTGGTTAGTCTGAATCCTAGATTGGGTTGGGTTTGTGTCACCTAATGCTTGATCAATGGGGTGACTTGGTTGAACATTAGTTTGGTTGGAGTCATCTATCACTTGATCAATAGAGTGACTTGGTTGACTTAGGTTAGGATTAACACTAGACCTGATCTCCGGATCAGAGTTAGGTCTAGTATGAATCGGCTCGCTAATTGGGGTTGCCGAGGGTTTTGTAGGTTCATGTCCTTCATCAAATATTACATTGATAGTCTCCTCGACTCTAAGGGTGTCGTGGTTATATACTCTATAAGCTCGACTTGTAAAAGTATCCTAGAAAGATTTGGTCGTGGTCTTGGATGTAAATTTCCCTAGGTAATCCTTAGTGTTTAGGATATATACCTTACACCCAAATACCCTAAAGTACTTGATGTTAGGTATTTTATCGTGATAAATCTCGTATGAGGTCTTAAGGTGCCTCTTTACCATAAGGATTCTATTTTGGACATAGCATGTCGTACTCACGCTTCAAAAACCTATCGGGTAGGTCATATTCGTTCAACATGGTCCTAGCGGCTTCTTGTAGAGTTCGGTTTTTCCGCTCCACTAGGCCATTTTGTTGAGGGGTCCTAGGGCAAGAGAATTCATGGTGGTATCCATTTAGGTTACAGAAGTCGGTGAACCTTTGATTTTCGAATTCACCACCATGATCGCTTCTAATTCTTTTAACCTTAAGGTTTTTTTGATTCTCGATTAATTTGAATAAATTGATTAATTGATCTAGGGTATCATTTTTATGTTTGATGAACCTAACCCAGGTAAACCTGGAGTAGTCATCAATTATGACTAAGCAATATTGACTTTTATTGAGTGACTTGGCTCCATGTGAATCGAATAGATCCATATGCAGGAGCTCAAGTACACTTGAGGTTCGTTCTTGGTTAGTTAACTTGTGTTGTGTCCTAGGTTGTTTTCCTTGTTGACAAGCATTATAGATTTTATTAACCAAATTGTTAAGGTTGGGTAAGCCTCTGACTAGGCCACTCTGACTCATATTGTGGACGAGTCTTGGGTGCGAGTGACCGAGTCGTCGGTGCCACAACCATGATTCCTCTTCCTGTGTCATAAGACATTTGGCTGAGGATTTGATTAAGTTAATTGTATAAATGTTATTTGTCCTAGTTCCTTTGAGTATTGTTTTAGCTGTTTCATTTGTTTTAATTACACATTCATTTTCTAAAAATACGACCTTATAATTATTGTCACATAATTGGATTACGCTAAGCAGGTTATATTCAAAATTCTCTATAAGTAATACATTTTTAATAACAAAATTCGAGTTAAGCTCGATATCACCTGATCCGATGATTTTGAGCTTGCCGTTATTCCCAAAGGCTACCGATCCTTGTCGTTTGAATCGAAGCTTCGCGAATTTGAGTTGATCCCCGGTCATGTGTCGGGAGCAACCACTGTCTAACATCCATTGATCCTACACACAAGGTGGTTGGATTGGATGTTAGATTATTATATATTTTTTTAAAAAAATTGGTTGTAAGTTGTTAAACCTAGGTCATCTCACCGGAGTCTATATGATCAAGCATGTTATACTTATGTGTTCTTTGTGAGATGACTTCCAATTAAGTTGATTAAGTGCATTTATGTTTAAGTAATGTTAGATTTGGATTTGACCCTAGGCTTGTCAAGTTTACCTTTTCAAGATCATGGCGAGGCACAGGGGCCTTCTTTTATCGGATCATCGACCACTTCCTTAGACAAAGCCATTTTCAAGAAAATGATGACTTGACTCACCTAAAATTATTTCCTCGTCTAACTAGTTATTTTTGAAAAGAGGCTCCCCGAGGCTCAATCTTTTCAAAGGATTTTAGTTGATTATTTGAAAAGAGGCTCCCCGAGGCTCAATCTTTTCGAAGGATTTTAGTTGGTTATTTGAAAAGAGGCTCCCCGAGGCTCAATCTTTTCGAAGGATTTTAGTTGGTTATTTACGTGTTCTAAGTGAGTTCACGAAAGAAAAAAAACAAAAATAAATCTAAGCATGCAATTTTTAAGTTAAAACACAAACATGTTTTGTACTGGCTCCCCCTAGACCGTTGAATCGGTTCGGTCTATCCACATAGTGGATTTGGTCCTTGGGAACCCAGTACGAGTTGGATCCTAGAGTTGAAATCAAAGTGGTCTTAGGGACCCATGCTTGGACACATTTTTTATGTCTACTTACGATTGACATATACGACTTATTGGTCGTGTTTGAGCTAAACCCTAGTCCGGCCTTGTTGTACATGGCCCTTTGCGATCCAAGTAGGAGGTCAAGTCCTTTGCATCCCAAAGTAAACCTTTCCAACGTATTCCTAAGATCTTCGACTTGACTTTTCAAGAGTGAGTTCTCAACTTCGAGTTTTTCAACCCGAGTTGAGTCCTTCTCTTGAACTCGACTAGTCGAAGAGGTTAGGGAGACCTCGTGTTTGAGGAGTTTAACTTCCTCAACCAGGGTCTCGACCTTAGACTCGGACTTAGCTAACTTCCTAGACAAAAACCTAACCGTATTATGTAAAGTATTAAATAAGGTTCGACTCACCTTAAGGGTATCTTTTGAACCGGATGCGTATCCGTGGCTTGACTTGAAGGTAGCTTCGTAGTCCGAGTCATCCTCAGGTTCTGACTCAAGTTCAGGTTCGGTCTCCGTGTCGGACTCAATCGATTTCGCCATGAAGACGTGGTCTTCGTCTTCTTCGGATGACGCTTCTTCCCATGTCGCATTGAGGGCCTTCTTGTGCTTAGGTGCTTGGTGGTTGAGCTTGGGGCACTCGGACTTTATATGTCCAAACCTGTTACACTCATAACACCTAATATTAGAACTTTTAGGCTTACCTTGGTTGGGTCGAGTTGTGGTTCGCTTTCGTCCCTTGGCTATCCTTCGAGCTAGGTTCATTAGTTCGGCAGTCAATTCCGGGTCAACTTCTTCTTCGGACTCATCTTCCTCCTCGGTTGGTGGTGGCTTGCTTGCGAATTTCTTCTTCTTTGAACCTGCAAACAAGGCTATACCCCTCTCGGGTTCCGAGTTGGACTGCTCATGTAATTCAAAATCCGAAAAGAGTTCATCTAATCTAAGTTTAGAAAGGTCCTTGGAGACCTTGTAGGCATCGACCATGGATGCCCACAAGGTAGTCCTCGGAAAAGAGTTTAGAACATACCTTATAAGGTCGCGGTTTTCGACCTTTTGCCCGATTGCGTGTAGGTTGTTGACTATGTCTTGGACACGGGCGTGGAGTTGTGTCGCGGACTCGTGTTCCTGCATTTTTAGTGTGTACAATTTATTGAACAACAAATCACGTTTGCAAACCTTAGCTTGATCCGATCCTTCGTGTAACTCGATCAGCTTTGTCCAAAGGTCCTTTGCGCTAATGAAGGGGCCGACGCGATTTAACTCCTCCTTGGACAAGCCGCATTGGAGGATTTGTGTTGCCTTGGCGTCGGCTTCGACTTGTCGTTTTGTCGCAATGGTCCATTGATCATAATCCAAGGAGTCACCCACTTCATTAGTCGGAAGTGTGAAACCCGTTTGGATTATGATCCACATCTCGATTTGGGTTTTGAGAAAGCATTCCATCCGACCCTTCCAATAACGAAAGTCATCTCCGTTGTAAAATGGAGGTCGGACGGTGCTAAAACCCTCGAGATGGGCCATTAGAACAAAAGACAAAAAGGGACGAAGACGAAGAAACTAGCAACGACAAAAACACAAAACAAAGTACCAAGACTCGCGTCTTGGATTAGTAGTGCGGGAGTAAATTTAACAAAGCGAAATAAATCAGAAATAAACAGAAATAAAAGAAAATTAAATCTGTGAAAAATGGCTAGTTTGGTGGTTTCACCAAATCTTAGCAACCCCCGGCTCTGATACCAATTGTTGGATCGAAGCGGATCGCTAGAGTGGGGGGGGTGAATAGCGATAAAAACTTTTCTTTTAAATCGTTCGATAGACAATTAAACGCAGCGGAAATGTAAATAAAAACTAAATGAGACAAATAGTTTTTTTACTTGGTTCGTAGCCTTCGGCTACTACTCCAAGGCCCTAACGGTCCTAGACCGTGTACGGAGGGCAATTCACAACGAATGGGTTGTTGGCAATAACAAATTAAGATTATACCAACAACTAAAAAAAAGAAACTTTAAGCTAGGGTTGTTGGCAGCACTTCGTTGTTGTAGAGTCGTCGGAGAGTTACAGCATAACGGAGGTTTTTGAGCACTTAGAATTGAGGATGAAACCCTAGGTTTGGTCCTCCTTTTATAGCCTTTAATCCCCTCAACGAATGGGTCTTCAACCAATCACAAATGGGCATAAAACTCCTTGAAAAATGGTGATAAAGCTTGACTCCTCGAGGCTGATTTTTGACCACCGGTTGAACTGGCCGGTTGAACTGGCGCCGGTTGAACTGATGGCCAGGATTTTTGACTACAATAAAGAGTTAGCTCAAAATATAAGCGGATTCGATGGTCACTTGCCGTCCGATCTCAACATAGACCTTCCATGGGAAGTCTTGGGTCGGATCGTCACCTAAGATCATCCCCGTAAAGAGGATACGACCTCACTTACGCTCGTACACACGAGCTTACCTCGATACTTACGTGTCGCTTTTGCTTCCGGCCTTCCACTCGATTCCTTCGGCTCCCTCCGAAGTAACTCGAGTGTCGCCCGACCACCGCGGCTTCCTCCGGGTGTCGCTAGCCTTCAGCTCCAGCATTAAGACTTTTCTGCACACTTGATTTAGCTTGTGAGATAACAATATAAGCTTAACTTTATATCGTTTGCTATAATCAAAACTTAGGTTCAACTTAGGTGCCCACTGCACCAACAATGTCTATGGTTTTTGGGATTAATGCCTAGATGGTCCTCTACCTTCCTAATAGTTTCCCTAGGCAGGATTTTTCTAGGGTTATTAGTCCCAAATTTCTCCTTAGTCCTAAAATCGATATGTTTAACCCCTAAGCAATAAAATTTATTGTTACTAGCATGATTTTTATAATCATGAGCAATTGCAATAAAATTTCTAACATGCCTTTTATAATTAAAATTTGAAGGTGCATTAAAATATACCTTAGGGTTTGCTTTTAAAGCTTCCCCTATATGTGATGTTCCTTCTTGGGTCTTTTTCCTCCCCGTAGTGCATTGACTTCTATAGTGGCCCCATTGTTGGCACTTGAAGCACACCACGTGCTCCTTGCTCTTCCAAATTGGGGCTCCAACATCTTTTGACTTTTCTTGAAATTTTGGTGTTGGTTGACTTTTTTTTATTCTTTTAGGACACTTACTCTTGTAATGTTCTACTTCTCTACACTCAATGCATATGATATTATTTTTATTTTTAACTAAGGTGCTTGAGTTACCTTCCATGGTAGGGGAATTTTGATTGGATTCTTCATGGCTCTTGGAGGTAGAGGTTTCCTCTTGTTGATCTGGCATTGAAGATGACCTAATCTCCTCCCCCTCAATCCTAGAGGTGAAGGCTTCTTCTGCCTCTTCTACCTCTTCCGATCCGGATGTTGATTCTCTATCAACCTCTGAATCCTCAAGCTCTTGGGATGATGATCCACATTCTCCTTGAGCTTGAGAGGATGAGCACTCCTCTTCTTCCTCATCTTCTTGGATCGGTGTGAGCTTTTCATGGAACTTGGCTAACTTGCTCCATAGTTCCTTAGCATCATGATATTCACCTAGCTTGTGTTGGTGCAATCGGCCCAGGTTGACTCGAGTTTAACTCGAGCAGTATTTTGATGATAGACAAAACTTATGACATGGGATTATCATAGGAAAGTCCAACATGGAGTTGGCATGGAAAATCCAAGCATGGGGCTTGGTGTTGAAAAGTCCAAAGCATTGCGAAGCCATGCGCTTGGTGCATTTGGGAAGTCTTGAGGACTTGGCAAGTTCACTAGGCTCGGGGTCCTTGAGTCGGTGAAGGATGGCACTACGAAGTCGTGTGCTTGGTGCATCCGAGGGACCACCGAACAGGGAGCGAATGGAGTGAGGCCCAAGGGAAGCATACTTCGAGGGCAAGAGACGCGAAGGATGGCGTTGCGAAGCCGTGCGCTTGGCGCATCTGAGGGACGTAGGCCGAGGGAAGAGAGCTTCGGTGGGAAACTCCATGAGGGATGAGGTGGACTTGGCCAAGTGGCTAAGACTGAGTGTCGGAGGCTCAAATGTAATATTTGAGGGTTTACCCGACGGTCGGATGCTCAAACTGTGAGTGATGTAGATGGGATCTATCCCTCCTATATGACGGGGGTGACATCGATATTCTTGATAGAGTGAGACCACGAAGTGCATGGCCATGCCCAAATGAGTCAATATGAGATATTGAACTCATTTGATTAGAGTGAGTCTACTTGGAGTTCAAGATATAGATTGTACCGAGGATGACACGGTCTATGCCTCAATTGGTCAATCTAGATGTCAAGGATAGAGGGACATTGTCACATATTGTGAGAGTCACAATTAGTAGTCACTAAAGTGATGTTGGAGCTCAACATTCTTGTAACTTGGGTAGCAATGATGTGTTGCTAGATACCGCTCATTGCTTATGTTCCTAAATCGGTTTAGGAGCATTGTCAACGTTACAAGAACCTATAAGGTCACACACAAAGAGAAATTAGATGGAGATTAGGTTCATATGATGAACCATGAGGATTAGGTTCATGGGATGAACCAAATTGGATTAAGAGTAATCCAAATTAGACTAATTGAGTTAGACTGAATTTGATTCAAGTGTTGAATGACTCTAATTTAGATTTGATTCATTGAATAAATTTAAATTAATGAATAGAGATTCATTAAATCAAATTGACTTGAATCAAGTGGTTAGATTTGATCAACCATGGGAGATAAGAGGTCAAGTTTGACTTGACTTGAGAGGGAAGATGAATGGTCAATTTTGACTTGACCAATTGCCATGTCATGATGACTTGGCATGGGGGTCGGCCAATGATGATGTTACACATCATCATGGACTTATCTTGTGGTGCCACCTCATGAGGGAGACCAAGAGCCATTGTCTCTTGGAATTACATGCATGCATGTAACCCCCCCATCCAAGAGTGGTCGGCCACTTTTGCATGAGTGTGTGAAGTTATTTGGATCAACTTCATCTTCTTCCTTGCTCTTCCTCTCAAGCTTGCTCTCCCAATCCTCTACCTTGGTCGAAACTTCCAAGGGGTGCTAGCACACTCTAGGTTGTGTTTCTCCACCATTTGTCCGTGTGGATACATATAGAGGAGTGTACACTTGACACTCTTGAGTTTCGGCAAAGTTTTTTGGACGAGCGGGATAAACGAAGGGCGTCGCTACGAGGGCAATACTCTCATCTTATAAATATAAGGTAGATCTAGGATCTTTAAACACATACATATTTTATTTTATATATCTTCACAGGTTTCAGCCATGGCGGTTTTGCGGCTCGGAAAATTCAACAGTGGTATCAGAGCCACGTGCGAAGCTTGTATGTGTTTTAAATTTATAGTTTTTGTATTAGATATAAAAATTACAGATTTTTAAGTTTCTATAAATTTCCTATTTTTATAGATTTTTGGGTATTTTTCTCGAAGAGTCGAAGCAATGAGTGTTGGGACACTTGTAGGCTTCAACCACCGAGAAAAACTCTCCGAAACGGCCAGTTCTTGCTTTAGGTTTTTGGGACAATGACTTAAGTTGTTGTAAGATCGAGTAGGGACACTCGCAAAGTTTATTTTACGAATAGGGGTGCTGCCCCTATCCCCGAAAGGGGCCTTGTCCCACGATCGCACCCGGAAATCGCTTAGCGGAACTGTTACGAAGATGTGACTCATAAAATTGAAAAAAAAATAGGAAAAATTATAGAAATTTTCTGTAAAATAAATAATTTAGAATTATGTATAATTCTGTGATGGTCATAACCCAAGAACCCTAATATGATTGGATGATAATGTGTTGTAATTCATAATATGGTCTGCATGCCATTTTTGTGGTTGTGCTTGTTATATAGGGTATGCGACCTGCGCGTCATGCATCTTCTTTTAAAATTCTAGTTGTAAATAGTTTTAGACTCGAATGTAACTCGAGTTTCATATTTGTAATGTACAAAATGGAGCGGTGGAAGGTCCACTGCTAGATGGAGTTACGAGAAGGGTGCCGACAACACATTGCGGTCAAAGGAGGCGCTTGGAGAAGACGCTAACCCTAGGTTGACCGTCCGATCTTCACATTGGCTTGAGAAGATCGTAGTAGAGCCATGACCTAATCATATATATATATATATATATATCTATATATATATATATATATAGATATATATATATAGATATATATATATATGGATATATATATATATATATATTTGTTATGCTTGTATGTATGTGATGCATGCTAGTAGAATAATGCTTGTATGTATATGATGCATGCTAGGATATTTTTCTTGTATATATATGATGCATGCTAGAATGATGCTTGTATGTATGTGATGCATGATAGTGTAGGATAATAAAGGTCTGAATGCGTATATGATACACATTACGATTAGATTAGATCTTAATCGAATCAACTCGAAAATGCCTATCAAGTCCTTGATACCCATCACTACCTCGATCATTTATAGTTGTTGAATCTGCCGAAGCAGAGCAACGCATATTATCTTGGTAGGGTGCGGAGGGACAATCTTGGTCCCGCCTATCACGGATTGGGTTAGAGTAAGCTCAATTAGATTGAGTAAAACTAGTTAACTCAATTGGATCGAGTAGAACTATAGGCATATTCCAACCGTTGGAAAGATAGGATAAGATCGCATTTACACTAAATCTTGGGCGATTTAGCCAAAGCTAACTCAAGGTCTTTTGTAAATGTGGGTCTTGATCCTATAAACAAGAGTTGCATAAAGATGTAATTGGTAATGTGTTACCCACCGATCATACTAAGTCTTGGGCGATTTAGCCAAAGCTAACTCAAGGCTTAGTATGATGTGGATCTTGTCCCGCAGGAATTATAGCTAGTTTGTATGAATCTAGTAATGTGGTTTGACCACATCCATAACTCGATTCTATAAAATTCCTATAATTCAGTGGGAGTATCATTTGATTAAAGGCCTAATTAAATGATAAAAGGAATATGATATTAATTTTCTGCATTGTGTATGTTGTAGATTACTATGTCGACAAACACGGACACTCTCTCCCTGCGTTCTGTCCTTGAGAAGGACAAGCTCAATGGAGCAAATTTCCTGGACTGGTACAAGAACCTGAGAATCATTCTCACCCAAGAAAGAAAATTGTACATCCTGGAGCAGCCCATTCCGAAGGCACCTCCTGCCACTACCTCACGAACTGACAAAGATGCTTACAAAAAGCATCAAGATGATGCATTAGATATGTCATGTCTCATGCTCGCGACCATGAACTCTGAGCTTCAGAAGCAACACGAGTTGATGAATGCTTATGATATGGTTGAACATCTTCGTCAACTATATCAAGGACAAGCAAGGCACGAGAGATATGAAGTCTCTAAGGCATTGTTTCAGTCCAAGATGCAAGATGGGACTCCCGTAGGTCCATATGTACTCAAGATGATTGGGTACGTAGAAAACCTACAGAGATTGGGATTCCCACTTGGCCAAGAGCTAGCCACTGACTTGATCTTGTAGTCTTTGCCACAAAGCTACAATCAATTTGTCATGAATTACAACATGAATGAAATTGATAAGCCACTGCCTGAGATGCTCAACATGTTGAGAACTGCTGAGCTCAACCTTAAGAAGGGAAAATCTGACTCTATTTTGATGGTGCAAAAGAAGAAAGACAAGGGCAAGCCTAAAGGTAAGGGAAAGTCTCAAGCCAAGGGCAAAGGCAAAGAACTGAAACCCAAAGGAGGGGTGGCCAAGGAAGGGGCTTGCTTCCACTATAAGGAAGCTGGACACTGGAAGCGTAACTGCAAAGCTTACCTGGAAGATCTTAAGAAGAAGAAAAGTGAGACTTCTACTTCAGGTATAAATGTTATAGAAGTCAATCTATCTATTTCTTCATCATGGGTATTAGATACCGGATGTGCATCTCACATATGTACCAATGTGCAGGTGCTGAGAAATAGCAGAGCATTGACAAAGGGCGAGGTGGACCTACGAGTAGGCAATGGAGAAAGAGTTGCTATTGTTGCTGTAGGAACTTATGATCTATCTCTGCCCACTGGGCTTGTACTAGAACTTGATGAATGTTGTTATGTGTCTGCTTTAACTAAGAACATAATTTCGGTTTCTTGTTTGGACAAGAAAGGATTTACATTTATAATAAAGAACAAATGTTGTTCAGTTTATTTAAATGATATGTTCTATTGTAGTGCACCTCTAATGAACGGACTCTACTTTCTAGACTTAGAGAGCCCCATCTATAACATAAGTACCAAAAGGTTCAAGTTAAATGAGTTGAACCAAACCTATCTCTGGCATTGTCTCTTAGGTCACATAAATGAGAGTCGCTTATCCCAGCTCCATAAGGATGGGCTGCTGAACTCATTTGATTTTGAATCATATGAGACATGCGAGTCTTGCCTTCTAAGCAAGATGACCAAGACTCCCTTTAGTGGACACAGTGAAAGAGCAACAGACTTGTTAGGACTTATACATAGTGATGTATGTGGCCCTTTCAATGTTGCTGCTAGAGGTGGTTACAGGTACTTCATTACATTTACTGATGACTTCAGTAGATATGGTTATGTGTATCTGATGACACATAAATCAGAATCCTTTGAAAAGTTCAAAGAATTCAAGAATGAAGTACAAAACCAGCTTGGCAAGAGTATTAAGATACTTCAATCAGATCGAGATGGTGAATACCTTAGCCATGAGTTTTGTGACTATCTAGTTGAGTGTGAGATTCTATCCCAACTCACTCCTCCTGGAACACCATAGTGGAATGGTATATCCGAAAGAAGGAATCGTACCCTATTAGATATGGTACGATCTATGATGAGTCACACAGATCTTTCTATATCCTTTTGGGGATATGCTCTAGACACAGCAACCTTCACCCTTAACCGTGTACCATCCAAGGCTGTGATAAAGACACCATATAAGATATGGACAGGGAGAAATCCCAAGATGTCTTTCATGAGGATTTGGGGTTGTGAGGCTTACGTTCGACGTCAAGTCTCGGACAAACTAGGACCCAAATCCGATAAGTGCTATTTTGTTGGATATCCCAAGGAGACTAAGAGATATTACTTCTACATTCCCAGTCAACACAAAGTGTTTGTGGCAAAGACTGGGGTTTTTCTAGAAAGGGATTTTATTTCTAGAAAAACTAGTGGGAGTATGTTCGATCTTGAAGAAATTCAAGATAAGGACCATAGCACTGAGGCCTTGATAGAGGTTGAACAGGAACCACAAAGTGTTGTGGGTGATGAGATTGTTGCACAAAGAGTTGTGGAACAACCACCTATTCAGGTAGACCTACCTCTTCGCAGGTCTGATAGGGTACGTCGTCAGCCTGAGAGATACTCATTTCTCTTATCTGACCATGATGATGTTATACTCATTGAGAATGAGCCTACCTCCTATCAGGAAGTTGTGATGAGCCCAAATTCTGAGAAATGGCTAGAGGCCATGAGATCCTAGATGGAATCCATGTACACCAACCAAGTATGGACTTTTGTTGATCCACCTGAAGGGGTCAAACCCATTGGGTGTAAGTGGGTCTTTAAGAGAAAGACTGACATGGATGGACTTACGCATACCTATAAGGGTCGGTTGGTAGCTAAAGGTTTCAAGCAAATTCATGGTATTGACTATGATGAAACCTTTTCTCCGGTGGCGATGTTTAAGTCCATTCGGATCATGCTTGCTATTGCAGCATACCACGATTATGAGATCTGGAAAATGGATGTAAAAACTACGTTTCTGAATAGAAACTTACTCGAGGATGTGTACATGACACAACCTGAGGGTTTTGTAGATCCACAGCATACTGGGAAAGTATGCAAGCTGCAAAGGTCCATTTATAGTCTAAAGCAAGCTTCTCGAAGCTGGAATCTTCGATTTGATGATACGATCAAACAGTTTGGTTTCATCAAGAATGAAAATGAACCCTGTGTCTACAAGAGGGTTAATGGGAACACAATTGTCTTCCTTGTATTGTATGTGGATGACATACTACTCATTGGGAATGACATCCCTTTGCTATAGTCTGTGAAGACTTGGCTGGGGACGTGCTTCTCAATGAAGGACTTAGGTGAAGCAGCCTGTATTCTAGGCATCAAGATCTATAGAGATAGATCTAAGAGATTGCTTGGCCTAAGTCAGAGTACATATATTGACACGGTATTACTACGGTTTATCATGCATAATTCCAAGAAGGGACTTCAGCCGATGTCACATGGTGTGAGTCTTTCGAAGACTCAAAGTCCCTCTTTTAGAGAGGAGAGAGACCACATGGATAAGATCTCTTATGCATCTCCTATAGGATCTATCATGTACGTCATGCAATGTACTCGTCCTGATGTCTCATATGCTTTGAGCATGACGAGTAGATACCAGTCAGATCCAAGTGAGTGTCACTGGATAGCAGTCAAGAATATTCTTAAGTACTTGAGAAACACTAAAGAATATTTCTTGATATTTGGAGGCGATGAGGAGCTAGCTGTAAAGGGTTACAGCGATGCCAACTTCCAAACTGACAAGGATGATTATAGATCGTAGTCAGGTTTCGTGTTTTGCTTGAATGGTGGCGCTGTGAGATGGAAGAGTTTGAAGCAGGACACAGTTGCTGATTCTACAACAGAGGCCGAGTATATCGCTGCATCAGAGGCAGCGAAGGAGGCAGTTTGGATCCGCAAGCTCATTACTAAGCTTGGGGTGGTCCCTAGCATAGCAGATCACATAGAGCTCTATTGTGACAACAATGGAGCGATTGCACAGGCTAAGGAACCTCGCTCACACCAGCGGACCAAACACATACTACGGCGCTTCCATCTCATTCGAAAGTTTATCGATAGAGGAGATGTGAAGATTTGCAGAGTACCCACAGAGGCTAACATCGCAGATCCCTTGACCAAGGCTTTGGCACAAAAAAAGCATGATGGTCACACTAGGTCATTGGGTATTAGATACTACGGTGATTGGCACTAGTGCTAGTGGGAGATTGTTAGTGAAAGCCCTAGAGTCAATCATGTGATGATTGTTATATGGACTTTGTTGTATCATATTCCTATTTATAAAGGCATGGTTATTATACTTGTATCACTACAAAAAAATGAGGCATTTGGATCGGAATTTTAGAAGCGGTTGGAAAAATGGTGGTAAAGGAGGGGCTTTTAGAAGCGGTTTTCTTAACCGGTGCTAATACCGCTTCAATTGAATTTTTTTTAAAGAGGATGATTTTTCGATTCCGTTGAGTATATTTAGAATCAGTTAACAAACAGTTCTATATAAATTTTATAGGAGCGGTTATTAACCGCTCCTATTGCTTTAGGAGCGATTTTAACCGCTTCTGATACCGCTTCAATTTACCATTTTTTGAAGCGGAAAAATTTCCGATTCTATTTAAGATATTTAGAATCGGTAATTATAACCGCTCCTAATACCGCTTCAATTGAACATTTTTTTTTAATTTTTTCGATTCTGTTCAGTTTATTTAAAATCGATTTGTATAATAATTTTAGGATCCTTTAATAACCGATCCCAATTCTTTAGGAGCGGTTATTAATCGCTCCTAAAGGTTTATAAAAAGAGGTATTATTGTCTATCATCTCAAAACCCTAAGCAGCCGTACTTCTTGGATTAGAGGGGTGGTCGTATCTTAGATTTTATTTTCCAAAAAATCCTAGCTAGCCGGTTTGGATTTAAGGAGTGTATTATTTTCCAATTTCATCTCTCTGTTTCAACAGTCTTCTCTATTCTAGCGGTCCATCAAATCAGTTGCGCCCTAGTTTCATCTGGCCTTCTACTTCTTTGTCATAAGCCTTTGATTTTGTTTGTGGAGGTAATTTCTTTGTTTAATTTTTATTATGTGATAAATTTTTTAAGTATTAATGGTGACAAAATTATAATCGATTAGAGTTTGTCTTTTTTTATGAATCCTTTGATTTATCTTTTTTCAAGTTATTTGTATTGTTTTTCAAATTTATTATTATATTTTGTGTATTATATTTTGTTTATTATGTTAAGCTTTATTTTCATATATTTTTTCCTCTAAATTGAATAATATAAAAGATTTCTCGTGATTTTTTTATTTTATGAAATCATTCTATTTATATATTTGAAAATTTATATTTAGGAATTGTATTTTTTATGTTTGTTAAATTCCTTAAAATTGGTATGTGTTTATCTATAAATGTTTATTTAATTTTGATATATCATATTTCAATGTGTAAATGTTTAAAAATTATTGAACAGGATCAAATCATGCGTATGAATGGATGGCTACCCACATGGCGTCTTGAGTATCGAGTGGGAATTCTATATTTTTTACGTTATGCATTTGGTGATGCAACTCAAGAAGTGACAAGACCATGTCCTTGTTGCAAATGCATAAACTCATTGAGTCATGATCGAGAGACAATACATGAGCATCTGATGATAAATGGTATCTTACAAGATTATCGAATATGGAATTTTCATGGAGAAAATCTAATTGTACAAGATCACGATAACAACCAACTTCGAGATTTAGCGCAACAAGTTCCTGAAGTAACTAGCCATGAACCCTTGGTACAAGAAATGTTGAATGATGCATTTGGAATGCATGAAGGATCTGCAAGTAATGAAAACTGTATTGGAGCATCGACTAGTAATATACCGATGGAGTCTAGTGTGAAAGATTTTTATCGACTAATAGAGGAAGGGAAACAACAACTATATACCGGATGCACAGAGTTTTCTAAACTGACATTCCTTATTGAGTTATTTCAATTAAAAGTTAGTGGAAAATGGAGTGATAAGTCATTTACATTGTTGGACTTCCTTCACGAGTACTTCCAAGCTCAAGTGCCTAAGTCTTTTTATGAAGCAAAGAAATTAATTTCTAGTTTAGGACTTCATTATGAAAAAATACACGCTTGTCTAAATGATTGCATGATTTATTGGGGGGGGAAGTGAGAATGAACAGGCTTGCAAAGTGTGTAACCTTTCAAGATGGAAAAATTTACAGAAATCATCTAGGAGGTCATATAAAGGTGGAAAAAACGTCTTGTGGTTAATATTCCAGCCAAAGTCTTTTGGTATTTTCCATTGAAACCAAGATTGCAACGATTATTCATGTCATTCAAGACGTCTGAAAGTATGCAATGGCATTTCAAAAAACGAGTTTTGGATGGAAATCTAAGGCATCCAAAGATTCTCGTGGAAGGAATTTGATGAATGACATTGTGAATTTGCATCTGATCCTAGAAATGTACTCTTGGGACTTGCTGCTGATGGTTTTAATCCATTTAAAAATCAAAGCACTGCACATAGTACTTGGCCTATTGTTTTGATGCCTTATAATTTGCCACCTTGGGAATGCATGAAGCCTCATTCTATTATTTTATCCACCCTTTATTCCAGGTCCAAAAGCACCTGGAAATGATATCGATGTGTATTTACGTCCTCTATTGACTGAATTAAAAGATTTGTGGGAAAATGGAATTGCCACATTTGATGCTTGTAACAAAGAAATGTTTCAAATGCGGGCTGCATTAATTTGGACAGTTAGTGACTTTCCTGGTTTGGGATGTTTGTCTGGATGGAATACATATGCCAAGAATGCATGTCCAACTTGTGCTGATAAGACAGATGCATTGTACCTAAAACATGGCAAAAAGTGGTCATTCAGAGGGCATCGTCGTTTTCTACCACTAGATTCAGAAATTCGAACAATGTTAAGTTATGGGCAACCAGAACAACGCGAGTTAGATTTGGCTCCATTATCTGGATCTGACGTTCTACGAATGACCTTAAACAAGAATGTGATTTTTGGTAAGAGTAATGCATCAAAACCAAATGTGAGAATGAAAACAGGGTCAATTGAACAAATGTGGAGAAAACAAAGCATATTTTTTAGTCTGCCATACTGGGAATTTAATTTGATCCGACATAATTTGGACCCTATGCATATTGAAAAAAATGTTTGCGACAACATTATTGGAACACTTTTAGATGATTCCAACAAGAGTAAAGATAATTATCGAGAGATTTAAAGATTTTGGGTATTATGAAACAACTATGGCCCGAACACAATCGGATGGTAGAGAGTATTTGCCACCTCCATGTTATTCTATGTGTAAAGTGAAAAAAGATATTTTGTTCAGTATTGAAAGATATTCGTGTCCCTGATGGTATGTCATCTGATATTTCAAAGTGTGTGGATGTTGGACGTTGCAAGATTATGGGCTTGAAAAGCCATGATTGTCATATCATGATGGAACAATTCCTTCCAATTGCTCTTCGTCGGGTGTTGTCAAAAAAGGTAACTGCTCCACTTATTGTTTTGTGTGAATATTTTAGAACAGTGTGTGCAAAGTCCCTACAAGAAGAAGAATTACAGAAGGCTGAAGAAGGAGTTGTTTTGGTTTTATGTCAATTGGAGAGAATATTTCCACCATCTTTTTTCACAATAATGGTTCATTTGGTGGTACATTTAGCGTATGAAACCAGAATTGCACTGTTCAGACATTATCGATGGATGTATCCAATAGAAAGGTACCTGGAAAACTTAAAAATTTTGTCGTAAATAAAGCACGACAGAGGCCAACATTGCAGAGGCATATTTAGCAGATGAATGTGTTGTGTTTTGTTCACGTTATATAGAGGGTAACATCTCATTCAACAATCATGGAACACGACATAAAGAGACACCAAATATTGACTTTCCCACACTTTTGATGTTTCCACAAGTTGGGCGACCAACAAAAGGACTTCAAGTACTTACCTTGGATGACAAAACTTTAACTCAAGGTCATAGATATATTCTCTCTAATTGTACAGCCTTGCAACCATATCGTGAGTAAGTATTACATGTTGAATATCATATTCTATCTCATTTTTTTCATAATGTTTTAATTTTTCTAATTATATATTAGTGTTGACATTGAACAGTGAATTAAAAAATGAACTGAAAAGAAGACATAGATATGGTCGTCGCCCAAGTAATTCTCAATTAGATGATATGGTTAGAATGCAATTTCCAGAATGGTTTGCAAAATGAGTAAGTAATATTTGTTATTTATTTTTTATTCTGATTCATAATAAATAGACTTGTGACTTTTTCTTTACAAATTATATGTGTACCTTACGAGGTTGATTGAGTAAATGAACGGATTGATGACTTAGATCTTAGGGTGCTTTCACGTGGTCCAAATCCGAGCATTTAGTTATCATGGATTCAACATAAATGGTTTTGCATTTCGCAGGTAGAATCTGAAAAAATCAAAAAGTGCAAAATAGCGAGTCATGGTGTGGCGATGCATGATGATGATCATGAGTCAATCTATTATGGTCAACTAACTGATGTCATCTCACTTGATTATGGTGGTTGTGGACGAATTGTTCTTTTTCGATGTGATTGGATTAACACTATTATCGGTTTGAAAATTGATCCATTTGGATTTACAATGGTGAATTTTTCACGCTTGGTACATACGGAGAACTTGATGGGCATGAACCTTTTATTTTGGCTACGCAAGCTCAAATGGTTTATTATGTTCGTGATCCAAAGGAGGAGGATTGGTATTGTGCCATTAAATCACACACCAAGAGATACATTACAACATTGGCAATGAAGATGATATGGATACAATGTGTTTTATTCATAATAATTTATATAATATGGAATCGATATTAAGTGATGTAAATAAAGTAGATGTTGAATTAATTAGAACTGACATTGAGGGTTCAATAGTTGAGGTTCTTCCGGTTGTGAACAATGAAACAGATGATGAATACTTTAGTTGATTTTTGTATTTTCTTTCATTATGTTGAAACTATATTTAGAATTATGAAACTCTCAAAGATGTTCAGTAAATTTTCATCCTCTATTTTTGTTACTGTATTATTCGTATTCTTTGCAACTCGAACACTGCAAAGATGCTCTTTCTCCATTATCAGATTTAGATGAGTTTATGATTCTTCCACTCTTTTCAAGATGAGAAGAAGATTTTTGGAATTTGATAGGCTTGGATTTTAATTAGCACTACTGTCTTTTTTTCGTCCATTTAGAAAAAAATGGTACCAAAAATACAGGTTTGGAAAAGAATGAATCAAAGATTAACTTTTAGAAGCGGTAAATTTTGACCGGTTCTATTGGGACCTTTAGAAGCGGTTTTTGACCGCTCCTAAAGGTTGTTACCGGTTTTCCTACGAAAGGTTATTGGCAACCTTTAGAAGCGATAAATTTTGACCGGTTCTATAGGCAATATTTCAAGAGCGGTTTTCGCCCGGTCCTAAAGATTTACTGGTTTCCCTCTCTCACCGAGAGGTTATTGGCAACCTTTAGAAGCGGTATATGTTGATCGATTCTATTGGAAACTTTTCAGGAGTGATTTTCGACCGCTCCTAAAGGTCCTTTAGGTTACCGATTTCCCTCTTCTTCGACAAAATTTTTTTCGTATTCCCGCGGCTATATCTCCGTCTCGCATTAAGCTCCCGAAATCCGTCTCCCATCTCGGAAAACCTAACCGGCTATCCGCATGCGCGATTATCATTTATGGGCCGCCGCTGCATCGTAAGAAGGGCCGCTTATCCGTCGTAAGTCGCAGCCGACTATCGCGATCAGTAAGCTATCCGCTTAAGCGGTTATCCGCCGTCGAGCCGCAACTCGCGAGGTCCGCAGTCCCGTAGAAGCCGATCAGCATTCGCCATTATCCGCGTCGTCAGCCATGATCACCGATTGTTGTCACGGCCAGCAGTTCTTATTCAATTAATATTTAGCCCTAAAACTTTACACCCCAATTCTTCAACTATCCACCCTTCTTCACGTAATATTTCGCCCTAAAACTTTGAAGTGGTTCTTATTCAAGTTTATACAAGTTGAAATAAATCGACTTATGCCAATTATAGATATTGATGGATTTTTCTATGTGTGTTTTGTTTTAAGTTGATTTATTTGAGTTAGATCATTATATCAATTCCTAATGCAATATCCCAATTTCTATGTTTGAGGTTTTTTTTTAAAACACGAAAAGCTCGCTTTATACAGGTTTATAAAAGATTTGTGTATACATATGTAATAGATATTGTTTGTATTTCCTTTATGTTCTTTTACAAATCCTGTTATTTTAAGTTATCTATCTGAGCTTGGTAAGAACTCAAAACATTAGAAGGGGTTGATAACCTTTTTAGTAAACAAGCTTTAATACATACCTTTGAGCTTGATTGAGCTTAACTTGCAGTTTTTATCTATTAAATTGCTTGAACAATGTTGAGCTTGGTTTTACTTAGTTACAAGCCTACTTATTATTGTTGGATATGCCTACACCATGCCATGAGAAGCTTTTAATAAACAAGCTTGAATACTCAACTTTAAGTTTGATTGAGCTTTGTTCATTGTGTTTTCTCTAATAAACAGCTTGAACAATGTTGATCGTGGCTCACCGATTACAATCTTGCTTATCATTGTTGGAGATGCTCATGTCTTCTCAAAAATATTTTTCTCATTTTTATAATCTATCACAATTAATCCTAATTGCACAAGAATAATAATAGCAAGTGACCAATCGATCTAATTGTTGCACGCTATTACTGATTTTTGTTTCCATTTAAGTTTCAGTTCAAATTTGGATTGTTGGTATAAACTTTCATCCTTAGTGGGTGTGTGTGCTCACATTTTATTAACTATAGATTTTGTTAATTGTTCATCATGAAAATATCACCAGGTTGATTATGCTTTTCACCTTTTTGGCAATCTTTCAATTGTTGTCACTTTGATTTCTTATTAGTTTGTTTAGCTTACCATATTATATGCTACTCTTATTCTACCTATGCAATGGGAAATAGGATAATTTTTCTATTAGTTTGTAACTGATTTCTATATTATTTTTAGGTAACTTTCGAAAATGGCAAACAAAAGAATGCGAAAGCTACTCCAAAATAGTCAAAGACGATCTAGGGGAGAAGAATCAATTAATAGAAGAGTTGATGATGAAAATGAATCACAAGACACAACATCCCATTCACCATTAGAGATACAAAATGATACACAAAATCATGAGGTTAATGAGCAAGGTGAAATTTTTTTTTGGATATGAATAGTGATTAGTTTTTGCAACACCAAGTGAAAATTATATTTTTCAGAGGAAAATGAGGCCATGTCTTCATCCCTAGCTCAACAAAGAAGACGTGGAAAGACTATTATGAGAGATATTCATGCTTTACATCCTGATCATGTGCTAGTAGTGAAATTCAATGAAAGGGGACAACCTTACGGTGATTTACAACCGACACTTGCAAATTTTATTGGGACTATTGCACGGAATGGACTTGTGTTGCCTCTAAACTTTTTAGATTGGAGAAAAATGCCGACAAATCGCTTGAATGATGCATGGGACCTTGTTACTGTAAGTTGACAAGTGTTAATTTCAAATTTGAATTTAAAGCATGCACATATTTAATTTTTTGTTTATAGGCACGTTTCTGTATCCCCAATCGTCATAGAAAAGTTATAATGCAAATGATGGGAACCGCATGGAGACGGTGGAGGACTGAAGTGAAAGTTACATCTTATGATTCTAATACTCCACTAGAAGAGCTTGTTGCAATACGACCCATTCCTCATGGGTTGACATTTGAAACTTGGGAAGTTTTATGTAACTATTGGAAGTCTACTGAGGTACAATTAGTATTAATTTTTTTTTACATATGTTTATAGATGTTATAATTTATTATAAATTTTTGTGTCAGAGAACTTCAAAAATCAATAGAAAAAATGCAAACAAAAAGAAAGGGACCCATGCACAAGGACGCACTAGTATTCCATCGTTGGAATATAAGTTTGTAAGAATCAAAATTATTTTTTTTCTTCTTTACAGTTAGTTTCTCACTGCTCATTTATTGTTTTAAACTTTAATTCTCTTATCCTTGGTGTTAAATGTGAATTTATTACCCTGTTAGTCTCAAGAGAATGGCAGAAAACCGAGTCGTATTGAAATACAACAATTAAGTCGAAGAAGTAAAAAGAAAGGAGGTGCTCCTATTGACGATGAGGCAATACGAGTTGAGGTAAGAATAATATATTTTACTCCTTAAGTTGGCTTTTAAATTTTTTTTCATTCTATTAACATTTTATTTTCTTGTTAGAATTTACTTAAAGAGGCTGTGGATCGTCACCTCCAAGATAAACCTGAAGGAACACAACCAATAGAAGTACACGAGGAGGCATTTCGGTAACAATTTACTTATAATTTAATTTATTTTTTTATAGAAGTTAAATATGGTTCAACTTTAATTATGTTTTTTATATATATAGTGAGGTTTTGGACCCGAGCACTCTGGTCGAGAGTAGATGTTTAGGAGTGCGCTACCTAGCCAAGTGTTCCCGAGCAATGTAAACGCAACTCAATGTAATCGCAAGATTATCACTCTAATTCAGATTTAATGATAAATTTAGAGAAATGGGAGAGAAAATTAAAGAAATGGAGTTGAGAAGCACAACGACAAAGCGGAAATAGAGGAGATGAGAAGACAGATGCAAGAAAATAATCTTTCAAAATTTTGCACGAGTAATGCTAAATATGATGTCCGGAAGTCTTTGGGGGCTCTCGTGGACTCGAATTTTTACCGCACAAGTAATAACATTTCTCACACAAACAAAATAAAGGCAAAAAAGTATTTTTATAATTAAGTACATGATATCAAATTTATTTATTTTTGTAGATGGCAGCTATATTTACAAATATTATGCAACAACAATTTCCATCGACTGCGGAAGAAAATAGATATAGATCCTCCCCATCACCAGAACCAGATGACTAGAGAGAATTATGAATGCAATCATTGAGGTTGGTTTTTAAATACATATGTTTCTATTAGAGTATTTAATATTTATATTTTTTAAATACATATGTTTCTATACTTGCCATATCTGAACCCAACTCCTTTTGGCAGTATTGCACTGCCACAATGTTTGAAATGATTTTTAACTAATAATTTGTTTTCTATGAAATGGGGTTAACTTGCCTCTGAAGAACAATATTGTAGTTCAACAAACTAGGATTTGAATCAATTTTGGTGAACTAGATAGAATTAGCCTGTTCTTGTGTTTTATTTAATTACTTTGTTTCATTTTTCATGTAAACATTATATCAGGTATAGGATTTTCAGAATTATATGAATTGATGATATTACATTATATCAAGTATATGGACACCAATAATATTATATGAATGGGTTCTCCAAGGCCTCCCTTGCATTTTTCTTCCCAAGAAACTTTTGAATGGTTCTCCAAGGCCTCCCTTGCATTTTTCTTTCCAATTCTCTAAAAGAGCAACTGCCTTTCTTAAAAATAACTATCCTCTAGACCTCTACTGATTTCTTCTGATTTCTACACGTAGATAAAGCCTGCCCTTGTACATACTTACCAGCATCTTCCTAGAATATAATATGCATTTTAAATATTATCGGACCTTGAACTCGTGTTCTCTAGAGGACTTCTGTTGTGCACCTCTTGGATATGCCCAAGAGGGGTAACCTAATTTATTAATAGCTGCATGTGCTAACAATGAAAATTATCTAGGCACTTACCAGTTTGAGATCTATTCATAGAAAAAAAATGAATGTTCATCTGTGAGTTCATTCCTGCAAAATGATATTTGAAGAAATGAGCTTTGAGCACATAACTAGAAGCAAAAGGATTATGTTTTTGTCTCCACCCCTGATTTCGTGCAGCAATTCTTATGCTAGTTGATACTAAAGTCTCTGTAGATGAAATGTTTTCAAGGGTTGCTATGAGACTGGAAGCCTATGTCCTTAATTATCAAGTCATGTAGTTATCAATATGCATGAAGATGATAAGGGAGTAGTTAGAATTGTATAATGTTATCTTCCATTAAAAGGAAACTCTAACTGTTCTGTTAATGAGAAATTAATTACTGGTATCATTTTGTTAAATCCGGGTTGGAGAATCTTCTCGTGCTCTGATAACAGTTTTTGTTTACATTTTGTTACTCCAGAATGTTTGTTTCCATTCGTTCAATGATACCCAGTTATGCATTAAAATGGCTGTTTCCAGCATGTTTGTATCTGGTCCAAGCCCATCATCTACAATGTTCAGATGAACAACTTGAAATTTCCCAATTTCTTGCAAGTGTTTATATCTGTTTATGATAATTATTTTCTTTTGTATTGGCTATATGCTTGGGTTATATAGTCCCTACCATATGTAAAATCGTGCACTTGTTTTGTTTTTAGATTAATGATAAATGAAAGGAAAGCTCAGTACTTGGAAAAGACAATTTATGACCACAAGCAATCTCTGTAAATTAATTGAAATTTTATTTTAACTAACTGTTGGTTATGACAACAATCTAGAGATTAGTTGTTACCTTCATGATCTCGTAAAGGGTCTACTAGTTTTAAAATGACTTATTTATCTTGCTAAGTCATTGTGCAAGCGACCCTTATATGACTCTTTGTAATAATAATTCATATCATCAGTTGACAAATATTTCTCGAATTGACATACCTACAAAAATATAAAATATATTGTATTTTTTTTTCAGATTGTCTTGGATCTTTTAAAGCTTAAATAATGGCAAATATTCTCTGATACCTGTTGAAAAGAAATTACCATTCAAAAAATAATAATAACTCTAATGTTTTATTTCTTTGTTTTAGGTACCCGTTGTATGCTAAGGCTGCCCTTTGTCAAGGGTGTTACAAAGCACTGCATCTCAGTAAGGACTTGGAGGCTAAAGGTTCTGAGCTTTTTATGTTTTTTCCTCAACCTTTCCTTGCTCTACATCTAAGATTTGAACCCGATATGGTGGCCTACAGTCGATGCGAATACTCTGGACTCTCCTTCGCATCCATGAATTCTATTGAATCTGTGCGTGGGGATAGAAAACTGTGGACTGGCGATGCTGCACTTGCTTGGAGGAATCGTGGGAAATGCCCTCCGACTCCAAAAGAAACAGCATTTATCCTTCAATCTCTCAAAATCCCTACTAATACTGCAATCTATTTGGCTGCTGGTGATGGACTAATGGAGATGGAAGGCTTCACGTCTGTTTACACTAATGTGCACGCTAAATCCTCTCCTGAAAATTGAAGATTTTCATAGCATGCATGGCAACACTAAAGCCGCATTGGATTACTATGTTTCAATCAATAGCGACTCATATATAGCGACCTATTTTGGAAACATGGACAAGATGGTATCTGCAATGAGAGCAATTAATGGGAGTCACAAAACTTTCGCTTTGAGCAGGAGGGATTTTGCAAACTTCACTGTTAGGGGGCTGAAAGGGGTGGAGCTGATTGATGCTTTATGGAAGTCTCACAGAGAAGATCTTGTCATGGGAAGGGGAACTGCTACTGTATTGTTTTGTGATTCTATCTCATAAAAAATGAAAATTTGATCGTGAACGAAAGGATTTTTGACATGTAAACTCCAACTGTTCTTTTGAAGACTAGTGAGTAACTAAACATTTTGAACTTAAACATAAATATTATGTGTTAGTTTGATAATACAATAAATTTGTTTTGTGAAGTGAAATGTGAATATTGTAAATTAATTTAATTTGGTATTGTATCAATATGATATGAGATTATTGTTCAAACTCGATATTAGAAGCACTTATAATCTCTCTTAAAAATATGATTATAGAATCGGCCGTAACCGTTTCTAAAATGATGCTTGAGATATATATACATTAGGAGCGGTTTTTAACCGCACCTAAACCTTTGTTTATTGGATCGCCAACAAACACATTAGGAGCGGTTAAAACCGCTCCAACAACTCTGTTTATTACATCGACAAACAGACACATTAGGAGTGGTTTTAACCGCTTTTAAAATGTATGTTTATAGATGCTGTCATAAGTGTCTGTGATGTTTTTACAATAGGAGCGGTTGCAAACACTTTAGAATCGGTTAAAAACCGATTCTATAGTTCTCCAACACAAGCGGTCACAAGTGTTTGTGATGTTTGTACAATAGGAGCGGTTGAAAACTCTTTAGAACCGGTTAAAAACCGTTTCTATAGATCTCCACCACAACCGGCTCTTTATTTTGAACCACCGGTTTATTTTACCGCTTCGGTTGTCTTTAGCATCGCCATTATCTACAACGGTTAAAAACCGATTCTAATTATTTAGAAGCGATTGATAAGTGGTTCTAAAGGCTTTTTAAAACCGCTTCTAAAGGGTTTTTTTTTTGTAGTGTATTGGTGTCAAATAACTAAGTATAATAACGTCCTTGAGTAGAAGGTTCTTATCTATATCAATCGATTGGTTGAATCGATAATGAGATGATATAGAGAACACTACTCTTAATCATTCCTAGTCAAGTATTAACATTCAGGAACAATGTTCATGCATAGAGACTAGCATGTAGGTCAACACGATGACTTGATCTCACAAGTCATGGATATGAGATATCAAGTTGATACATGGGTATGCATTGGAGAATGTATACTGAATGACCCGCCATGAGAAAATATCATGGATCGTTATATGAGTGTCATATACTTTCTCATGTGGCTATTAGTATGACTATTAGTCCTTAGACCTGAAGTCACCATGGTTCCCTATCAAAGGAGTTGCATACTTTGGCTTCGTCAAACATCACCCGTAAATGGGTGGACTATAAAGGCGATTACTGGGTATGTAACAAATTATGCGGAGGGATGTGAGTGATGTAGATAGGATCTATCTCTCCTATATGACGGGGGTGATATCGATATTCTTGATAGAGTGAGACTACGAAGTGCATGGTCATGCCCAAATGAGTCAATATGAGATATTGAGCTCATTTGATTAGAGTGAGTCTACTTGGAGTTCAAGATATAGATTGTACCAAGGATGACACGGTCTATGCCTCAATTGGTCAATCTAGATGTCAAGGATAGAGGGACATTGTCACATATTGTGAGAGTCACAATTAGTAGTCACAAAGGTGATGTTGGAGCTCAACATTCTTGTAACTTGGGTAGCAATGATGTGTTGTTAGATACCGCTCATTGCTTATGTTCCTAAATCGGTTTAGGAGCATTGCCAACATTACAAGAACCTATAGGGTCACACATAAAGGGCAATTAGATGGAGATTAGGTTCATATGATGAACCATGAGAATTAGGTTCATGGGATGAACCAAATTGGATTAAGAGTGAACCAAATTGGATTAAGAGTAATCCAAATTAGACTAATTGAGTTAGACTCAATTTGATTCAAGTGTTGAATGAGTCTAATTTAGATTTGATTCATTGAGTCAATTTAAATTAATGAATAGAGATTCATTAAATCAAATTGACTTGAATCAAGTGGTTAGATTTGATCAACCATGGGAGATAAAAGGTCAAGTTTGACTTGACTTGAGAGGGAAGATGAATGGTCAATTTTGACTTGACCAATTGTCATGTCATGATGACTTGGCATGGGGGTCGGCCAATGATGATGTTCCACATCATCATGGACTTATCATGTGGTGCCACCTCATGAGGTAGACCAAGAGCCATTGGCTCTTGGAATTACATGCATGCATGTAACCCCCCCCCCCCCCATCCAAGAGTGGCTGGCCACTTTTGCATGAGTGTGTGAAGTTATTTGGATCAACTTCATCTTCTTCCTTGCTCTTCCTCTCAAGCTTTCTCTCCCAATCCTCTACCTTGGCCGAAACTTCCAAGGGGTGCTAGCACACTCTAGGTTGTGTTTCTCCACCATTTGTCCGTGTGGATACCAATAGAGGAGTGTACACTTGACACTCTTGAGTTTCGGCAAAGTTTTTTGGACGAGCGGGATAAATGAAGGGTGTCGCTACGAGGGTAACACTCTCATCTTGTAGATCTAAGGTAGATCTAGGATATTTAAACAATACATGTTTTATTTTATATATCTTTGCACGGATCCGTGGTTGGGCTTCTGAGGTTTCCGCAACACAAAAAGCGGTTTTTACGGCTCGAAAAACCCAACACAAACAACTTGGTGTTTGAGGTTTTACTCGACATCAGTCGACTGGCATAGGTGCCAGTCAACTGCTCTAAGTCGATTAGGATTCGACTGGTGTCCGACTGACCAGGATCTGGCTGAGTAGTCGACTGCCAAGGGATAGCAATCGACTGCCAACACCATCAGTCAACTAATAAGGGATATCAGTCAACTGATCCGGGTGTTTACGGCCACAGAAGGTCTTCCAGTCGAGTTATCGCCGTGACCACTCAACTAATGGGATCATCAGTCGACTGATGGGCATGATCAGTCGGCTGATGATGGATTTGTTGGCTTTTGGCCAGTGTGGATCTGGTCATTGTGAGACAATGGCTACAGGACCAATCGACTAATGGTCATGATCAGTTGACTGATGGGTGCGAAATCAGCTTGATGCATGTTATAAATGGAGCTCAAGATGGAGGATTTTGCCAAGACTTTAAGGGTACATTGGAGGGGAATTGTTGTTGCATTCCAGACCTTTAAGAGCCAACCAAAGCAAGCAACAAACAAGTGATCAAAAGCAATCGGTGAAAAGTGTTATTTTGTATTGTATTTGTATTCTTGTTTGTATTTCTATATTATTTTGTAATTGCTTGTACGAGGTTTCTCCACCTCCGACGTGTTGTCGAGAAGGAGTGTTAGTTAGTGTCATGTGCATAACTAGAACTCGGTGAGCTCGCCCATGGAGTAGGAACCATTCGGTTCCGAACTACATATATCTTGTGTTTTGTTGTGTGCTTGTGTTGTTGTTTGCATTTCTATTTGTTTCTATTATTTTCGCTGCACTAACAACAATCGTAGACAAGCGACGCACGACAAACGATCGTATTCCACCGTACGATGATTGAGGGATATTCACCCCCTCTAGCCGACCACCTACATTCCAACAAGTGGTATCAAAGCTAGGAGTTTGTCAAGGACTAACCGCCGACACAAACACTACAAGATGGTCGGCTACAACCTCCAACCACCAAAATTCAAAGGAGATTTTCAATGGTGGAGAAGAAAAATGGAGGTATATCTAGAAACCGATTTTGACTTTATGCTAATCTTAGAAAATGGTTTCGAATTGCCTAGGGATGAAAGCAATAGGCAAATTGAGAAGTCAAGGTGGACCCAAGACCAAATTGAAGGACTTCAAGATAAATCTCAAGGTAATTGAATTACTTAGTGATTTGATTCCTAACAACATTTGGTCTAGGCTAGGTAATTTTAGGAATGCTAAGGACCTATGGGACAAGGTGATAAGATTTCATTAAGATCCCACATTGGTCCATGAAGAGGAAGAATGTCCATCAACATCCGGATCCGAGGATGTTGAAGAATTGCCCACCACATTCGAAGATGTTGATGATTTGGTGGAGACCTCCACCTCTAGCATTGAGGGGGAGGAGAGGCCTTCTATCCCGGAACAAGTTCAAGAAGAAGCTTCAACATCCGGGAGAAGCGAAAATTCCCTAGGTAACTCAAGTGTTGTTATTATAAATAAAAATCATATAACATGCTTTGAGTGTAGGGAACAAGGGCACTATAAAAGTAAGTGTCGTAAGAAGGTGAAGAAGGTTCAACCGGCACCAAAAGTCAAAAATGCTAGAGTCTCCACAATTAAGAGCAAAGAGCACATTGTGTGCTTCAAATGCAACCAACGGGGATACTACCGAAGCCAATGCCCTAGGGTGAAGAAAATGCAAGAAGGGGCATCTCATGTAGGGGGAGCTTCTAAAGCTAACCCTAAGGTAAATTTAATTAATGCACCTTCAATTTCAAAGGTTAACAAGCATGCTAGGAATTATTTTAGTTCTCTTGCAATTATAATGAAAATCATGCTAGTAGAAATAATAAGGTTTATTGTTTAGGTGCTAAGCATGTAAATTTATCTAAGGATAAACCTAGGACCAATGACACTAGAACTATTTTACCTAGGGAATCAATTAGGAGAATAGAAGAAAATTTGGGTATTAATCCCAAAAATTCTAGGCATATGCCTAAGAAGAAGAGGCTTTCCCAAAAACCTAATGAACAATCAAAATTGGAAAAATTAGAATTAGAAAATCAAGTCTTGAGGTCAAGACTTGAGAGAATGGAAAAGACTCTTAAGATTATAGAAAATTCTATTCAAGGGTCAAATGCCCAAAAGTCAAGACCTAGGGTTCAAGAACGGTCTAAGGGCAAGAAAGGTTTGGGTCATAAACCTATGTCCTACCATAATGTTCCATTTGATTAAAGAATAACATCTAGGTCTAGGAAAACCAAGGCTAATAGGGAAGTTATCCCTAAGACTAGACATGGTGTTTGCTTAGTGGCTAAGGACTTAAGAAAAACCAAGAAAGCCACTAAGAAGGTCAAAGGGGGACTTACCCCTAGGTTTGACTTAGGAAAGACCCAAAAGACTATGGCTTCAAAGCCTAAAAGGGTCATTAGGAAGGTATCTAGGGAAGTTATCCCTAGTGAATATCTTGTTAACCCAAGGAGCTCCAATAGGTATTGGGTTCCTAGGAGCGTGATCGATTCACGCTAGATGGGTTAAGGTGGGTCAACCCTAAGTGGATGGGTAGTTAACCTAGCCATGATGAGTTGACACATTAGGATGTGCCAATGTGCTTGAGAAGTTGAAAAATGATTAAATTGGCACAAATAAGTCTTAGAGATATTGGTGTGTCATTTTGGGTTTATGGCACACTTGGGAGATAATGATATTAAGGCAAAATAGAATTAATTCCTAGAAATGACAATTTGGATTTAACACTTAGGTATTTTATACCTTAGTATATTTTACTTGCCATGATTTATTTGCCTTGCCATGATTTATTTTCCTTGCCATGACATGACATCATTTTTATTTTTATCTCTAAAAATGTCATGATCGTGTTTTAGACTTAGTTTTATATGTCATGTATACTAAAATTTCATTCACATGCCATGACATCATGATTTTGGCGCATGCTTAGTTATATCATATATATGTCATAATCATATCATGCATAAAATAAAATTGATTTAAGGATCATTGGCATGACTTGAAGTCTCATGCATAAGGGAATCAAGTAGAGTTGCCTTTTAATATGCATGAGACAATTAAAGAACAAAAACTCACATCTCACTAGAATATTTGACTTGTATGTGTTTTACACATCTAGATACAAGTGAGATGTTTAGGAAAAAGGAATTAAAGGTTTCAAAAATATTTTGAAAAACCTTGGTGAAGTCTATCTTTTGATAGCAATCACCATTGAATGGGATGATACAAAGAGGGCTCAATATTGAAGCTTTTCTTAACTTTTGAACTTTGTATCAATCTCACTATTTTGTGGGTAAAATAATTTTCCAATATTTTTCACCCATTATGATTGTAATAAGTAATATACATACAAAATTTCAAGATTTTTCAACTTATGTATATTTACTTATGAATTTCAGAAATTCATTTCTGAAAATCAGAAAACTGCAAAATGCAGTTATCAGTCGACTGCCAGGGAGGCCAGTCGACTGATGTGGGAAGGAGTCGACTGATATCTGATTCAGTCGACTGATACTGTTGATTTCGGGTAAACCTTGGTGGTTAGGCCCATGTTCAGCTATGTTTTGGTCCCCTAACCACTCCTAACCCTAGGACATGCTATGGAGAGCATTAGAAAGGGTGGAAATCCATTGGATATGGATTAGGAGAAGTGTTTAGGGAGAGTATCAATTTTAAGGTGGATGAGAGTTCATTGTTGAACTTTGCCTTAATTTTGATTGTTTAATGTTTCTATTGGCTTAGGGACTCTCCAAGGACATTGTTGGTGCAATGGTCAAGGGGGAGCAAGCCTCTAGGGGAAGGTATCCATCATGGAAAGATGGATGTATACTTTTCCTCATGGGAGGAAAAGTGGGTTGTCTCTCTTTAAGTGATATGGGACTTATCACTAGAAAGATTGTAGGCATGTGTTCCTCCAAAGGAGAGATTGTAAGATCTCATTGGGATATGAGACATTCATACCCTTGGGGAAGACCTTTTTTATATAAGTCAAAAAGGGGAAGAAGTTACCAAGTTACCAACTGGGTTTGGAATTCTCATTGGGATGTGAGAATTGTCAATTAGGGATAATTGGTAGACTTGAGGGATAGTTTTGTCAATTATCAAAAAGGGGGAGATTGTTGGTGCAATCGGCCCAGGTTGACTCGAGTTTGACTCGAGCAGTATTTTGATGATAGACAAAACTTATGACATGGGATTATCATAGGAAAGTCCAACATGGAGTTGGCATGGAAAATCCAAGCATGGGGCTTGGTGTGGAAAAGTCCAAAGCATTGCGAAGCCGTGCGCTTGGTGCATTTGGGAAGTCTTGAGGACTTAGCAAGTTCACTAGACTCGGGGTCCTTGAGTCGGTGAAGGATGGCATTGCGAAGTCGTGCGCTTGGTGCATCCGAGGGACCGCCGGATGGGGAGCGAATGGAGTGAGGCCCAAGGGAAGCATACTTCGAGGGCAAGAGACGCGAAGGATGGCGTTGTGAAGCCGTGCGCTTGGTATATCCGAGGGACGTAGGCCGAGGAAAGAGAGCTTCGGTGGGGAACTCCATGAGGGATGAGGTGGACTTGGCCAAGTGGCTAAGACTGAGTGTCGGAGGCTCAAATGTGATGTTTAAGGGTTTACCCGACGGTCGGATGCTCAAACAACTTGATGTTTGAGGTTTTACCCGACATCAGTCAACTGGCATAGGTGTCAATCGACAGCTCTAAGTCGACTAGGGTTCGACTGGTATCCAACTGACCAGGATCTGGCCGAGCAGTCGACTACTGAGGGATGGTAGTCGACTTCCAATACCATCAGTCGACTAATAAGGGATATCAGTCGACTGATCGGGGTGTTTGCAGCCACAGAAGGTCTTCCAGTTGAGTCGTCGCCGCGACCACTCGACTGATGGGATCATCAGTCGACTGATGGGCATGATCAGTCGACTGATGATGGATCCGTTGGCTTTTGGCCAGCGTGGATCTGGTCATTGTGAGACAACGGCTATAGGACCAGTCGAATGATGGTCACGATCAGTCGACTGATGGGCGCGAAATCAGCTTTATGTAGGTTATAAATGGAGCTCAAGATGGAGGATTTCGCCAAGACTTTAAGGGTGACATTGGAGGGGAATTACTGCTGCATTCCAGACCTTCAAGAGCCAACCAAAGCAAGCAACAAACAAGTGATCAAAAGCAATCGATGAAAAGTGTTATTTTGTATTGTATTTGTATTCTTTTTTGTATTTCTATATTACTTTGTAATTGCTTATATGAGGTTTCTCCACCTCCGACGTGTTGTCGAGAAGGAGTGTTAGTTAGTGTCGTGCATATAACTAGAGCTCGGTGAGCTCGCCCATGGAGTAGGAATCATTCGGTTCCGAACCACGTATATCTTGTGTTTTATTGTGTGCTTGTGTTGTTGTTTGCATTTCTATTTGTTTCTATTATTTCCGCTGCGCTAACAACAATCGTAGACAAGAGACGTATGATGAACGATCGTATTCCACCGTACGACGATTGAGGGCTATTCACCCCCCTCTAGCCGGCCACCTATGTTCCAACAGCTTGCACAAAATATCATTAGAGATTAAATCTTCCAAAAGTTTTGTTACCTTAACTTCAATCTTGAATTTTTGGTGTTGTTCTTGGGTCCACTTCTTCAATTTTAGGACATCTCCCTTCTTATCCCTAGGGGGTTCGAAACCTTCCATGATGATGAACCAATTCTCTATGTTCATCATCAAGAATGTCTCCATTCTCGCCCTCTATGCCAGAAAGTCTTCTTGGTCATATGGTGGAGGAACGTCAATGATGTACCCCAATCCATCCTTAGGTAGCTCCATCTCCTCTAGCGCTTTTGCTCCCGATTGTTAATCCGTAGAAGAGATCCTAGATCTGATACCACTTGTTGGAACTTCGGTGAGCGCTAGAGGGGGGTGAATGATGCATTTTCGTTGCTTGACGGAATTCGATCATGCTTGTGTGCTTGTCTACAATTATTTTGCAGAAATAATAATAAAATATAAATGAAATACATGAGCGTAAAAACACAACAATATACATGGTTCGGAACCTTAGGGTTCCTACTCCACGGGATGAGCTTAACGAGCTCTAGTGATGTATACACCACTAATAAATCTCTTTCTCGGTGACACACCGGAGGTGGAGAAACATCGTACAAATGATTACAACAGTAATACAAAGAAATATAAGCAATTACAAGAAAAACAAGTAAATAAAACTTTGCAAAAGATCTTTGAATGCTTGCTTGTTTGGTCGCTTGGGCTGCACTTGAAGACCCTGAATTGTACCAACAAATCGCTCTAAATTGCCCTAGGAACCATGGGCAACTCGGGTTGATTTTCGCCTAGTAGTCGACTACTTCTGTAGTCGTTGTCTCACAATGACTTAATCCATGTTAGAAAAGTTCCAACGAATACCTAGCAGTCGATTGATCAGACCCATCAGTCAACTACTCATAGCCTCTAGTCAATTGCCAAACCCTAGATGGGCTAAAAAATATTCATGCCCGTGTCCTCGACTAGCGATCAAGCGCCATCTATGGCGGCGGCCGCTTGCTCGGCGATCGACTACCAAATGTGTATTGCCAAGGCCATCGATCGCGATCGAATGTCGATCGACTCCCATCGATCGTAGTCATAATCCCAATCGACTGCTTAAACCCTAGCAGTCGACTCAAAAATATTTTGTGCATGTGTCCTTGATTAGCAGTATGGTAGTCGACTGCTCGGCCAATCGACCACCAAATGCTATCAGTCGACTGCCAAGGCCATGTGGCCACAGTCCAATGTCAATCGACTCCCATTAGTCGACTGGTCATAATCTCAATCGACTGCTCAGAGTCAACATGGTTGCCAAGTGTCAAAACATTCGACCAATCGACTGGTCCATAACCCCACTTGACTACTACACCTCAAACATGAGGTTTGCCCCATGTATGATGCCTTCGTACTTGCTAGACCACCCTTGGCCTAGACATAAGTCTTCTAGTCACCTCTATCAGCTTCACACCTATCGGATCCCTCCAAGTCATCCATGACTCGTTCATCCATACGCTAGGTTTCGGATACTTCCATCGGCTATTGTCATGCTAAGGTCTACATGGCACATTGGGCTTACACTGCCAAGACACACACTTGGACTTTACGCCGTCAACCATTGGACTTATGCTGCGAAGACTCCACCCTTTGACTTTACGCCGCCATTATCAAACTTTGGACTTCCCAAATGTCAAGTACCCATGACTTGGACTTTCACTGTCAAGACTACACACTTGGACTTACATGGCCAAGACTACACCCTTGGACTTTCCATGTCAACCCATGTTGGACTTTCCAATTGCCAAGACTCAAGCTTGGACTTTCCCTTGTCAAGATCTATGCTTCGACTTTCCATGCCAAGTACTCAAGACTTGGACTTCTCCATCATATGATCAACCTCATGTCAACCATATAGTCAATCCATTATCAAACAATGGTCAACTCATTGTCAAACATCAAAACACTACTCGAGTCTAGTCAATCGTAACCTGGGCTAATTGCACCAACATTCACATCATCAAATTGAATGAATATATATATTATCATTCTTATAATTACAATATATTATATATCTTATTCTTTGATTTTACTATTAAAAAAGAAATAAAAAGACTTTAGGGTCTAAGCGAATCGAAATCTTCGTAGTTCACTTACCATTAGAATATATGACTCTCTTACCTTAATTTAATTTAAAATATTATTAGAGATAGCGATTGATGTGTCTTCAATTGTAAGGTCATATAAGTCTTCATTATTCATCTTCATTATCTTTTGTTACCTAATATCTGCTCTATACCAATTATCTAAACAAGTTTATATCTCAAGTGATTTTGTAGTCATACATGATCTTGTATCATCCAAAATATTTCCTTCAATACTAAATGCTTGTTCAACTGCTATAGTTGAGACAAGAGTTGCTAAAATTTGTTTAGCAATTTATGATAATATAGAAAAATTATTTGCATGCTCTTTTTACCTCAAGAATTGAAAAATCTTTGAAAGATGGGTAACACTAAATTCAAAAGAAGTTGTTAGATATAAATTAATTTCAAATGCAGAATTTGAAACTCATAGTTTCTTCTGCTTTTGAAATAATAATTGTTCTGATTTGCTCATTTTAAAAAATTCTCTAATATTATATATTGAGAAGATTATGAAGTAGATTTATCAAATATCATATTAAATTCAACATATATATCATAAATTAATTTTCTAATGTAATTTATTTTTAGTGCAACATCATAATCATTTATTCTTAAATTTTCAATATAAAAGAGTATATAATCAAATAAACCATCTAATTTACATCTAGGATAAAAAATAATAGCAATGTCAGGAATTCCACAAAAATAATTGCGCCATTTTATTTTCATTAGATATATCTTGTATCTTTTAAATCTTCATCATTTTCATACCTTGTATAACATTTATAATATTAATACTTTCTAATAAAAATAATAAAGATGTAGGATAATAAATAGATAATGTACATGTAGCATCATCAAACACTTTCAATAAATTTACAATTTTTTCACAAATAATCCATTGTTGTGGATATAAAATAATAGAATTAACATTATTTGGAAAAAAAATACATAATAATTATTTATAAGAAAATGTTTAATCTAATAATTCATAAGTTGAATTCCAATGTGGTGGAACATTTTAGAAAATCCTTTAAGCCTTTTCACATTTTCTTTACAAAATCTAATCAAATCTTTCATTATTTGTGGATGATTTCATAAATAAGAAATTACTTTTTTAATAGGGATAAGATAAATTTCAAGAGATTTTAATCCATCTTGAGCATATAAATTTAATATATGACATGAACATTTTATATAAAAAATTTACTATCAAAACTAGGTTTACAAATATTTTCTAAATCTTTAATAAAAATAATATTAGCAAAAACATTATCAAAACCAATGGAAAAAATTTTATTTACTAAATAATATTTTTATAAAATTAAACTAATAATCTTATAAATATTTTCATTCGTATGTCTTTCATTAAAAACTCTAATGCAATGATACGTTTTTAGATATTCCAATTATTATCAATCCAATGACAAGTAATAGTCATATATGAATATATTTATCAATGATCACTCTAAATATCAAAACTTGATCATTAAAATTTTTGAAAAACTTTTATAAATTATTTTCTCTCTTTTATAAAGTTTATGATTTGTAAGGGTAGTAATAATTCTAAGGATTCATTTTATAAAAGGGCTTAAAGTATTTTGACAATAATTAATAAATCCTATTTTTTCACCAAAACTAAAATATAAATGTTCATAGCAACTATTTTATCTAATTCTTCTCTATTTTTTTCATTAGAATAAATAAAAAGAGGAGTAGGATTAGAAGATGAGAACCCGAATATCTGAATTTGTATTTTATCAATACCAGTTTCAATTGGATGTTTGTTATTCAAATGCTTTATAAATATCACATATCCTCCACCTTCTTTAAATTTGAATTGTTGCGCATAGTAATTCCAAATAATTTGTATAGAATCATTTGGTAAACAATTTTTTTATATGTACCTTAAAAATGTTGGATCTTAATATTTTTTCCTTTTTCTTCACATATCTCTTTTTTATCATCATTTTTAGTTTCAATGTTGGCATGTTGATCAGATTCTTGTTTTAGAAAATTCTTGAGATAAAATTGCTCATTTTGGAAAGATTCTCTAATTTTACTTTTGCCTCTGTCACTTGGCATAATTGACAAATGATTAAAAATTTAAAGAAAAATGAGCAATTGAATATAAAAGAAATTGAGAAAATATATTGATAATAAAAAGTAAGAAGTGAGAATTAATTTATGAAGGGAAATGAACTTTAAGTGATATTTATAAAGATCATTTCATTAAGGGTATAAAAGTAATTATAAATAATTTGAAATTTAAATTTTGCAACACAATGATATTATTCATTATCTGATTATGACACAACAATAAAAATTTTAAAATTTTGAATAACGTTGATTATTGTGCATATTGATTGTTGTGACATAACAATGAAAATTTTGAATTTTAAATGACTTTGATTTTGTACATGTTTATTGTCGTAATTATGACATATCAATGAAAATTTTAAATTTTGAATAACTTTAGTCGTTGTGCATATTGATTATCATGCATCATTTTTTTATTTAAATTTTGGATGTTTTTAATTTTTGTGTATATTTTTTATTGTGATTGTGACACATCAATAAAAAATTTAAATTTTAAATAACTTTGATCATTATGCAGACTGATTGTTGTGCATGATTTTGATTTAAATTTTGAATGACTATGATTTGTGTGCATATTTTTTATTATGATTATGATAAATCAATGAAAAATTTGAAATTTTGATCATTATACATGTTGATTGTTGTACATAACTTTGATTTGAATTTTGAATTGTTGTACATAACTTTGATTTGAATTTTGAATAACTTTAATTTTTATACATATTTTTTAGTGTGATTGTTATGAAAGAATAAAAATTTTGAATTTTGAATGTTTGAATTTTTGTACATGTTGATTGTTACGATGTAATGATGAAAAATTTGAATTTTAAATGACTTTGATTTTGTGTATATTTATTGTTATAATTATTGTAAAATAATAAAAATTTAAGTTTTTAATGAATTTAATTCTTATTCAAAAGAAAAAAATAATCATTTTCAAAAATTCAATTTCGATTTTAACAAAAAAATAATTGATTCCAGATCTAGTTCGGTTCTGATTCAATTACAATTCAAAAAATTTAAAAACTAGAACCGAGTTATATATCTCCAGATTCAATTCCTTAAGAAGAATTGAAAAAGCGGTTTCAGTTCAATTTTTGAGTCATCGATTCCGACTTGATTCATAGTTTGGAATGAATTGTGGTCATCCCTAATTCACCCTATAATATTGCTTTGATATTATTGCAGTTCACGTGAGGCAAGCGAAAATAATTTCATGGGAAGCCTAGCTTGTGAGGGGGATAATAAAACGATTCAACATTAGAATCTCAAGGCTCACAATCACTAAAATATCAATCCTTTAAAATTGGTTTTCACAAGAATATTATTAATTATTTAATGGAAAAGAAATATTTTTAATAAAAATTGAAATATAAATTTTATCTCAATGCAAAGGAATACATTGTAAGAGTGGTGGCAGTAGAATTATAAATATTAGTAAAAAAAAATGCAAGGAAATGTTGGTTTAAAGAATGGGTTATGACTTGAAAGTTTCAGTTGAAGTTATTTGGACGAAGATTGAGATTGGGAGGTATTTATAGGAAAACTTTTAAGTACTATAGAATTTTTTTTTTACCTTGGTAATTTTATGCAAAGTTTTATCGAAATACCTCTAAAATTAGTCTTCTTTTTTTAAAAAAAAAAAATTGAGCGATACCATAATATGTTTCAGCCCAAAATTGAAGGATGAGATTGGGATTGGTATGCGTGTTGTGTCCGGCCTAGAAACGCAAGTCATGCAGATCATGGCAACAATTGTGTCATGTTGGGCCTGGCCCAATTTCATCTTGGATTATACATTACATATTGGGTATGCCTGTCTCTGCGTAGCTCAATCCATGAAACAAGTTGAGCCCGACCTAAGAGGGTACAACTGTTGCTGTGTCGTGTCAGACATTACTTATTTCATGTTGGACAACTTAGACAAGACTGGATCACGAGCGACTAACCCTCACACATTCATAGTTGCAACTAGGAGTGTAAAGGAATCGAGTTGGTTTGCGAGTTTTTCGAGCCGGTTCGAATAATATTTGATTCGAATTCGAAATTATCAAATTCGAGCTGAACTCGAATATGTACAAATATTTTTCGAATCGAACTCGTAGAAATAATCTTAGAATCGTCGCGAACTTTTTTAATTCGAATATTAAATCGAGTATTAATTTTCGAATATCAAACCGAGCCTTATTCGAATATTAAATCGAGCCTCAATTTCGAATAGTAATCGAACCGTTCGAATTAATATTCAAAAATTTCGAATCGAATCCGAACTCGAGCTTTGATTCGAATCGAATTCAAGTCCAAAATTATTAAATTTTCGAATTTCGAATCAAATTTGAATATCTCAATTCAAACTTCGAATCGAACTCGAATACTAAATTTTTTTAAAAATTCGATTCGATTCGGTTCGTTTACACCTCTAGTTGCAACTTAGAAAATTCTCCTCTATCTCTCCCTCTCCCTCGGTGCTGCATTGGTAAATCAACGAAGAATTTTATATAATGAATAATGATTGATTTTGAAGATGATTAGTATAATTTTTTCATGATTTATTCTCTCTCAATTTATAAAGTACCGGGATAAAAAAGAATGTGCTAGATCCAATATTTTTACGCAAGTTGAGCGCTGAAACGCTGCCACTTAAAGTTTTCTCTCAAGGATTTCTGCTGCTGTTCTGCTCTCTTGCCACTACAAAGACTCTCAAGTGTTTTAAGGCGCTGGTGTTCTGCCCTCAAACTAATTCGTTCTTTAATTTATATTGTAGGTGCCCAAATAAGACTCCAAATTTGGAGCCTATTGACTGGGCCAGGAAGGAAATTGTCCTTGATCTGAGTTAGAAATATTGATGAAGAACCAACAACTCACGACCTAATTAGTCAAATTAAGGCAACTAAAAACACTTGAAAAATAGATTATGGAAAAAAACAAAGGAACCCGAACAGCCAGTCCGCCTGTCCACTGTATTGAGACCAATCACAAGAGATTGGTCTTACTAAGTTTTAATCGAATGGTTCATGAAAATTCAACTTAGTTTCTTTTAAATTCAGATAAACTAGATTACTTATTTGAACTGGCAACCAGATGATGATTTATGCAAGTGTCTTTTTGTAATTCTTATAGCTACTTCTAACTTTATACAACAACTGAGGCTCATGTGAATATTTTTGGATTCAACTACGTCGCCAAATAATTGGGTCTCTAACTGGAGTTAAATCGATACCTAGCTAATAGGTCAAGTTCTAAAATTGAAATTACAATAATGATAATTTCTTAAAAAAAAAAGGCTTATTCTAAGAGAAGTTTGCACAAGAGAAGCCGTGCAAGTTTGATCCGAGAAGACCGATCAAAGTAGCTGCGTCATCCCTAGTAAACCCTACACCAACCACCCTCAATAGCTCCCTGCCGACACACATGAAAAACACGCTAGATTAACAATCTAAATAGCAAAGATCTAAACTTAAAATAGCAGCCCAAATCAAATCTATCAGTTCCGCGCCCAGTGGCCCGGTTGGACGTGGAATCTTATCACGTTGGCCTTGTCCCATACCAAAATCGTCGCAGCCACTGCTCAGCATTTTGACAACACATCTTTAACAATTATTGACGATTACAGAGAGGGGAAAATGAGACCAAACAATAGACGAATTTTGAATGACGAAAGAACAAGCCAGTGTACAGTTGCAGGCAATTAACGCCAATAGACATGGATGGCGGCATGGGCCAGCTTCGATGGTCAGTTGACGAGTCTGCAGTTGGTGCGGACCTCTCCGGGGTGGCCGGTGAGGACGCCGATGGCTCCCATCTTGACGATGGAGGCGGCGAACTTGCGCTGGAAGCGCTTGTAGTTGGAGGCGAGGCGGTTGACTTGGATGGCGGTGCTGCGGGTGGAGAGCAAGGTGTGGTCGGAGGTGAAGAGGCCGCGGTTGCGGAGGACGAGGCGGTAGTAGTGGTTGTCGAACTTGTGCGGCGTGTGCGGGTCCATCGACACTGTGTTGTTGCTCTTGGGCGGGCACTGCTTCCTCAGCGCCCTCGCGTACTTGCGGTCCAGCGTCGGGTCCTGCGAATCCAGCCGCTTCTCGAAGGCGTCGCAGTGCGCAATGCCCACTGTGTGAGCTCCTGCAAAGTGCAAATGAACGTGTTTAATTAATTTAGCTAATAGATATATCATGTTCGATCGATTGGCAGCGGTTAATTTATAATTTACCAGAGAGGACGATGAGATCTTGCTGGCTCAGTCCTTTGGAGATGAACAAGTCGGTGAGCTTGGCGAGCTTAGAGTCCGGCGACGGGAGGACGTCGGTGTCGGATGCAACGGAGATCCTGCCATCTTTTCTCCCCGACGGCACCTTGTAGTGGATTCCTCCGTACTGCGCCACGGCAGATTAATGAGCCATCAGAAGCCACTAACTAGTTGACTAAAAAGAGGAAGAAGCAGGGGAATCGAGTCAGAACAAAAACAGAGCTCCTCACATGAACGACGGCGTCTCTGGCCGCGAATGCGAGGAGGTCCGCGCAGGAAACGACTCCCTTGCAGGCAGCTTCCAGCTTCTCCTTCACGGCGTCGATAATTTCGAACCCCTCCAGCTCGAGGTTGATCTTCGCGTCCTTCTCCGCTTTGCTAGTTTTGGTGGAGTCTAAAAAGATGGAACCATCGCAGCCCTGCCACAAGTATATATCACATATAAGCGTTCATAACTTCCATGGATGATGATGAAGATGATGAATGAATTAATTGATTACCCTGACGAAGCAATCATGGAAGTGCATCCGAAGCAGGTCAGCTCCGACGCCTTCATCATCCTTGAGGGCCTTCTCGATCTCCTCCCTCACAATGTCTTCAGCTCGAGGGCAACTGTGGGAGTAGAACCCAACCTTGAGCTGGCCTTCTGCTGCCATTGCGCCAAGCCACAAGGCGAAGACCGCCAACATCACTCCTCTTCCTCCCAATTCCATGATGTCTCACACAAGCTAAACCACTCTCAATTACTTAGTTCGCTGTTCAATTTCCATCACCCCTCATATATAGCAATTAGCAAAGTAGGTGCAGGAATTTTTAATTGACCCTCTTGTGGCTAGCTGCCTCTATCCATCAACGATTCTCTTCTAGGAGCTGGAAGCCATTGCACAACAGCCAAATAAGCTGGTCCCATCCCTCGTATGCAAAGAAAAGTAAACTGAACCAATGCTTCCCCTCCTCCATGATAAATACGCATTGATTATAAATTCATCATACAAATACTAATTTTATACTACAATTACAAATATCATTAATCTCCTTATTTCAGTAACTATTATGATTGGATATCATGTTAGAATTTTGGGGCTATAATTGTAATTATAAATTGTGAATGTCATCAATTAAATAAGTCAAAAATTAATGTGATCTTAATTTTGTAATTAAGGAATTTGACTTAAGGGCTTAATTGTTATGAATAAAATATTATGGATACCATGCGCTAATTCTGATTTGTTGAGGGGCCAAATTAGAAATAGACAATCTTTGGATTATATAAATAATAGGTTATTCCATTTGCGAGAATCACTTTCTTCGTTTTGTTTCTCATCGACAAAACTCTCTGGAAACCTAAAGAAGTCTGCAAATTGAAGATCATCTCCCAGGATTAAAATTATAGATTCTGGTACGCTTCCACAATTTAGGTTATTATCATGTTTGTTATTTCTTAAGAGTGAATTAGAGATTGAGATTTTGGATTGGAATTTTACTAATTTTCTATCAATTGGTATCAGAGCAATCTATTTCCAATTCTTAAGAGATAATTCTCGATTTTATTTTTTTTCTATGAATTCTGATTCTGCGCGTTTATCTTCATTGCCTAACAAAATCTGTTGTTGTCAAGATTGGCATTAAAAACATCCTGTTCGATTTTCATTGATACATGAAAAATTCTGTTTTTTTGTTTTTTTTTAATCGCCCAGAATCGAGAGAGAAAAAAAAATGAACATGGTGAAGAAATCTGTATTATTTGAAGTTATTAGCATTTGGTTATTGCTGGGTTCTTTTCCGGCATGTTTGAATTTCTCCCCTACTCTTGTCTCGAAAGAGTAGAGCAATTGATCTTTAATAGATACCGAACTATCAAATGCTTAAATGATTTGGATTCATTTTCAATTTGCATCACCGTGGTTCTCGGTTTGCAAAAGAACAGGAATGTTAGGGTTTAATCACTACCGCATGATAATTAAGAAAAATAAAAATAAATAAATTAATTGGTATGATATTGTTGCGATCAATTTTTTTGGAGTGTGGCACACATTTTTCAATTTGGTTAATGATCAGTTTTTTTTTTTTTTTAAACGTGATGCAGCATTTTTTTTTCTTGGTTAATTTAAAAAAAAACTGACGCAACCGTGCCTTTTCATATTAATCCATTAAATTTTCATTAAATTATTTGGATAAAATACTTTAATTAATTAATTTTATAATACAGATTTAAATATTAAATGGATTATATGAATTTCATTAATATCTATTATTTCAAATTAAGTTAAATTTAAATTATATGTCACCAAAGTGACCTCTATTACTTGAATTTAATTTTATTTGAAATACTGAGATATTATTCAAGTATTAGGTAAGGTGTAAATGTGTATATTTATGTGAGTATTTATCGGTCCAAAGGAAGATTTATACTTAACAAACTTATACATTTACCTGTGATAATAAACACGTAACAATTATAAGGTTATAATTGTTATTTTTATGAATTTAATGAATCGATCCAAAGATAGATTTATTATTTATCATATATTATTGTTAGTGTTTGATTATTACAATAAAAGTACCATTTGCAAATAATATTATTGTCCAAAGACTTGATATTGTTGTTGCACTAGGTATCTTTAGATGGGATTTACCATTTATTTTAAATTTCATCATAATGAGCATGTTAATTATGTTATTATTCTTGTGTTCTTTTTCAGCAAGTGTTGCTACTATTTCTGCTAACTTAAATTCAGTGTCGGTCCTTAATGGTACAAACTTTAAGGATTTGAAGGAGAACATTCTCATTGTTCTTGGCTGCATAGATCTAGATCTTGCGCTCAGGACAGAGCAACCTACTACTCTTACGGATTCTAGTTCTTCTGAATAGAGGACTAAATATGAGAAGTGGGATCGCTCTAACCGCATGAGTCTTATGATCATCAAGCGTGGCATACCAGAGGTTTTTAGGGGCGCTGTGTCTAATAGTATCACTAAAGCTAAGGAATATTTCGATGAGATTGAACAACGCTTTGTCAAAAGCGATAAGGCGGAAACAAGTACACTTCTTAAAAACTTGATTTCCATGAAGTATAAAAGCAAGAGAAATATTCGAGAATATATCATGGAGTTTTCCCACCTTGCATCAAAGTTAAAAGCACTTAACCTTGAATTGTTGGATGACATGCTTGTTCATTTAGTGATTATTTTTCTTCCAATCCAGTTCAGTCAGTTTCAAATTAATTATAATTGTCAAAAGGAGAAATGGACTCTTAATGAGCTCATATCATACTGTGTTCAAGAGAGAGAGGTTAAAGCAAAACAAGGTTGAAAGTGCCTATTTGGCAAGCACCCCTAAAGATAAGGGCAAGAAAAGAAAGAATGAGGCTACGAAAGGTCCTTATGCAAAGAAACAACAGTAGGATAATGACAAGAAAGGTTGTTTCTTCTGTAACAAGCCTGATCATGTCAAGAAAGAATGTCCTAAGTATCATGCCCGGGCGTAGTAAAAGGGTACATTTTAAATTTGGTTTGTTCTCAAGTAAATTTAGCTTCAGACTAGAAACACTTGGTGGTTAGACTCGGCTACTACTAACATCGGTTTCAATGCGGGTCTCTGAGCTAAAGCCAAGTGATGCTGAAAGATGCATCTATGTGGGTGATGGCAAGTCGGTTGAAGTGGAAGCCATAGAGCATTTTAGATTGTTGTTAAGCATTGGTTATTATTTGGACTTAATAAATACTTTTGTTGTACCGTCCTTTAGACGGAGTTTGGTTTCTGTTTCTCATTTGGACAAATTAGATTATTGTTGTTCGTTTGAAAACAGTCAGTTTAGTTTATCTATTAATTCTACTATTGTTGGAACCGGTTCACTTATCGTTTATGACAATCTCTATATGCTTGATATAAATGCTTCTTATATTGAAACCCTAAATGTGGAATCACATGGTACTAAGTGAAAATTTAATAATGAAAACTCAGGTGCATTATGGTATAAACGTTTAGGGCATATCTCTATAAATAGAGTTGAACGACTTGTATCAGATGGAATTTTACATTCCATTGATTTTACGGATCTAGATATTTGTGTTGAATGCATTAAGGGCAAACAAACCAAAAGAAAGAGAGAAGGTGCATATAGAGATACAGAAGTATTAGAATTGATACATACGGATGTTTGTGGACCATTTCCAACACCTTCTTGGAATAGTCAACAATATTTTGTATCATTCATTGATGATTATTCTAGATATGCATACGTATTTCTTATTCATGAAAAGGCTCAAACATTGGATGTTTTCAAATCATTTAAGTTTGAAGTCGAAAACCAACTCGACAAAAGAATTAAGCAAGTCATATCTGATTATGGTGGCGAATACTACGGTAGATATGACGGTTCAGGTGAGCAATGTCCATGACCTTTTGCTCAATACCTAGAGGAGTGTGGAATCGTCCCACAGTACACCATGCCAGGCTTGCCAAGCATGAATGGTGTAGCTGAACGATGAAATCGGACACTTAAAGATATGGTAAGGAGTATGGTTAGCCATTCAACTTTGTCAACCTCACTCTGGGGAGAAGCATTAAAGACAGCAGTTTACATTCTAAATCGAGTACCCACTAAAGCAACTACTAAAACACCTTTTGAGCTTTGGACAAAGCGAAAGCCCAGTTTAAAACATTTTCATGTTTGGGGATGTCCAGCTGAGGCTAGACCCTATAGGCCACATGAAAAGAAATTAGACTCTAGAACAGTAAGTAGCTACTTTATTGGATATTCTGAGCGATCAAGGGGTTATAATTTTTATGATCCCAAAGTAAAGAATATCTTTGAGACGGGAACTACAACATTCTTTGAGGATATTAAGTTTGGGGGGAAGAATAAAGTAACAGACATTGTCTTTGAGGAGGAATGTATTCCTACTACTCTTGAAAAGGAAATAGTTTATATTCCTATGATTGCTTCTGATAATGATCAGGATTTTATTCCTATTAGTGATCAGGATGCAATACAAGTACAACAGGACATTGTTAATCAACTCCCAGAAGAACAAACTCAACAGCCTCAAGAACCAATGCATGAAGAATAAGTGTCTTTACGTAGATCCACTAGAGAAAGGAGGAGTGCTATTTCGGATGATTACATAGTACTACTCCAAGAACATGAGGAAAATGATGACATGGCGGAGGATGATCCAATCAACTTTCGTCAAGCCATGCAAGATTCACATTCTCAAAAGTGGATTGAAGCAATGAATGAAGAGTATAAGTCAATGCAAGACAATAATGTTTGGGAACTTGTCCTATTACCAGAAGGTGTGAAACCTATTGGTTGTAAATGGATTTTTAAAACCAAAAGGGATTCAAATGGTAATGTGAAAAGATATAAAGCACGTCTTGTAGCTAAAGGTTATACTCAAAAATATGAGATTGACTATAAAGAAACTTTTTCTCCAGTTTCAACGAAAGACTCTTTTAAGACAATCATGACACTTGTCGCACACTTCGATATGGAACTTCATCAGATGGATGTCAAGACAACTTTTCTTAATGGAGACATTGAGGAAACAATCTATATGGTGCAACCAGAATATTTTGTATCGGGAGATCTAAAGAGCATGGTTTGCAAACTTAAGAAGTCCATCTATGGATTAAAGCAAGCTTCTCGTCAATGGTACCATAAATTTCATCAAATAATCATCTCATTTGGTTTTGAGGCGAATGTGGTAGATGATTGTGTGTATCATAAGTTCAGTGGGAGTAAGCATATTTTTCTGGTTTTATATGTTGATGACATTTTGCTTGCCACAAATGATATAGGTATGTTAAACGATACCAAGAGATTTCTATCTAGATATTTTGAAATGAAAGATCTTGGTAATGCATCTTTTGTATTAGGAATCCAAATACACCGAGATCGTTCTCAAGGTATTCTTGGATTATCACAAAAGAACTATATCGATAAGGTGCTTAAAAGATTTGGCATGCAAGATTGCAAACCAGGAAACACCCCAGTCGCTAAAGGAGATAAGTTTAGTCTTAAACAGTGCCCTAAAGGAAGCCTCGAGACTCAAGAAATGCAAAAGATTCCCTATGCTTCAGCAGTAGGAAGTCTTATGTATGCTCAAGTTTGTACGCGTCCGGATATTGCGTACATTGTTGGAGTGTTGGGCAGATATTTAAGCAACCCAGGAATGGATCATTGGAAAGCAGCAAAGAGGGTAATGAGATATTTAAAGAGAACTAGTGATTACATGCTCACATATAAGAGGTCAGATACTCTTGAGATCATGGGATATTCTGACTCTGATTTTGCTGGATGCCAAGATAGCATGAGATCCACTTCAGGCTATATTTTTCTGTTGGCTGGCGGAGCTATCTCTTGGAGAAGTGCCAAACAGACACTGACAGCTTATTCCACCATGGCAGCAGAGTTTATAAAATGTTATGAGGCATCTAATCATGGAATATGGCTAAAAAATTTTATCTCTGGGCTGCGTATTTTGGGAAGGGTTGAGAAACCACTGAAGTTATTTTGTGACAATAGATCAGTTGTATTGTATTCCAACAATAATAGGATCTCGACAAAATCGAAGCACATCGATATTAAGTTCCTTGTTGTGAAAGAAAAATTACAAAGTGGATAGATTTTGATAGAACACATAGGTACAAACTCCATGATAGCAGATCCTTTGACGAAAGGTCTACCGCCCAATGTCTTTTATGAGCATACCACTCATATGGGTGTTATTCAGTTTGGTGAAATTTACTAGTGGGAGTTTGTACTGTATTTGTTTTCTATATATGTTTGGTTATATCTCTTAAACTTATGTATTTAGAGATTTTCTGATCAGATATAAAGTTTAATGTTTACTTCATTATACTTTGTATAACTTAAGTTAAAGTTTTGATCTCACTTTGGTTAAGGATGACCAGTTGAAAATTGACATGAATAGATCACCTTGCATGTAATTTTCATGCCACAAATTCATAATTGATTTATGTTATTTGATTGTATTGATATACGTGACCATTGATGGTTTAGTTGTGACAGATACAACAAAGACTGCATTGATCCTATGTCTATATAATCAATGGACGAGATTGTTGAGAAAGCCCTAAGGTTATGATGACAAAAGTTTTGAGCTCACTAAGGTTAACATATTTATAAGTTTACACATATAGCCCAGTGGGAGATTGTTAGAATTTTGGGGCTATAATTGTAATTATAAATTGTGAATGTCATCAATTAAATAAGTCAAAAATTAATGTGATCTTAATTTTGTAATTAAGGAATTTGACTTAAGGGTTTAATTGTTATGAATAAAATATTGTGGATATCATGTGCTAATTCTGATTTGTTGAGGGGCCAAATTAGAAATACAATCTTTGGATTATATAAATAATAGGTTATGGTCCCAGTTTACAGAATGACATTTTCTTCGTTTTGTTTCCCATCAACAAAACTCTCTAGAAACCTAAAGAAGTCTGCAAATTGAAGATCATCTCCCAGGATTAAAACTATAGATTCCGGTACGCTTCCGCAACTTAGGTTATTATCATGTTTGTTATTTCTTAAGAGTGAATTAGAGATTGAGATTCTGGATTGAAGTTTTACCAATTTTCTATCATATCATACTAACGGTATTTTTCATAAAGCATTATAAGCAACTTGTATAAATATGCCTGTTGCACTACAGTAATAAGATCTAGCAATTTTTTTTTTAATTTCATCTCACTGCCTTCTATTTTTACATGGTATTATATATAGCCATAATTTGTTTCTCATTCTTTTGAATCCAAATATAAACTGGACTCTTGTCTACAATAATATGTTTCCTTTGTGATCATGATTTGAATTATGGTAATCGTTGTTCACATATACTAATTGAATGAATATATATTTCTTGGAATGTTTGTTTTTTTCATAATTACCTCTTCCCTTTCACAACAATTTCCTAATACCATCTCTATCGATCTTGGGGTCTCTCCTTTTGATTCCTCCAACACACCATTCAATCTTGATAATTGCCTATCTCTTCTCAAGGTCCGTTGTTGTTCCTGAGATCGTCAAGCAACAAGAGTGAAGAATGTAGAAGGTAAGAAAAATGAGGAAAACAACATAGAAAATTTAATGTTGTTTGACCATATAATTGTCTACTCTACAAAAGGACTAGGTTTTGGATTACAATCATCATATATATATCTCTAGCCAAATATAGTATGTTAGACCTAAAATATAATAAATTCCTTAACTTTCCGAACTCTTTGCCGCCTTTAGGATGCAGTGCGACCTAGCCGTGTTGATTAACATGATTGTGTCGCGTCTGTGCCACATTCTCAACATATGGCACGATCCGACCATGTCACTAGACACGATCATGTCTTCTAGCACACTGCATGCCCTTACTGTGTCACGTGACACGGTTGCATCATGCTCCTGTCATGGCTTCCAGAATGAATCACGGTTTGATCGTACTGCTTGGCACGATCGTGTCATGGTCGTGTCGTTCTTCCAGAGTATAGGATGACCTGACCATGCTGACTGGCACATCCATGTCGTGGTCGTGTCGTTCTTCCATAGTGTAGCACAATTTGACCTTGCTGTCTAGCATGATCATATTGTGGTCATGTCATTCTTCCCTAGTATAGCACATGTCGATTGGCACGATCGTGTCGAGACCATGGCGTTCCTTCCCTCTATATGAGTCATCTTTAAAAATTTGTACCTTGGTGAATATCCACCCCTTAGGAGAAAATAAGCATCTAAAAATAACAACCTCCTAGAATGGTTGAGTTCGAGCTTCAACCCCTCTAGCAATTAGCAAAATTGATCAAGTTCAAGCAATCTACAATGTTTTTCGCAGTGTGAATCTTTTCAAGTTGAATGTCATTGAAAGAAATCATTTATTTGATCTTGTGAAATCTAACATCTATGTGCTTGGTTCTGGCATAACAAATCTGATTCTTCGCCAAATAGATTAGCACTCTGACTATCACAATACAACTTGATTCCGCCTTGTTAAACACCTAGTTCCCTAACCAATCATGTAACCCATAATGCTTCCTTGGTTGCCTCAGTAACCACCATATACTCTGACTTAGTAGTGGATAATGTAACTATAGATTGTATTATGGACTTCCAATAAATAAGTTTAATTCCCTACCACAGTAAACATATATTTTGTAGTAGACCTCATGTTAACTCCCACATAGTTTGTATCTACATATCCTACAACTACATAGTCTACATTTACATACCCTACAACTGAATGATCATTCTATTATTTACTGAATATGATGTCATAATCTGTAATACCTCTCATGTATCAAAAAAATCCACTCGACTGCATCCCAATGTTGTCTAGCTACCTGAATTTGAGATAAACTTACTCATCGTACTAACAACATGCATCAAATTCGACCTTGTGCAAACCTTGACATAATCAGACAATCAACTGCACTTGACATATAGAATACTTGGCATATCAAGAATTTCATCATTTGACTTTGGGAATAGTGTAATAGATAATTTGAAGTGTTGTGTCAGAGATGTACTCATAGATTTCACATTACCCATGTTGAATCTGTCCAACACCTTCTTAATGTAACTACGTTGAGATAACCACAATCTCTTACAACCTCTACCTCTATGTATCTTCATCTCAAGAATCTTCTTGGTCACACCCAAATCTTTCATATATATCAAATTCACTGCTCAAAAGCTTCTTCAACTTGTTGACCTCAGTCACATTTCTTGCAGCAATTAACATATTATCCACATAAAGTAACAAAAAGATAAGTGAATCATCATCAAGGTTCTTCACATATATGCAACAGTCATATTCACATTTCATGTATACATTCTGAATCATGTATGAATCAAAATTCTTATACTACTATCTTGGAGATTGTTTTAACCCATAAAGTTACTTCTTCAATTTACAAACTAAATGCTCTTGTTCAAATTGACTAAAACCTTATGGTTGTAACATATAAATTTACTCTTCCAAATTACCATGAAGAAACACAGTATTCACATCCAGTTTCTCCAACTGCAGATCATGATGAGCCACCAAAGCTAACACCGCTCTGATAGATGTATGTTTGACCATCGGAGAAAATATCTCATTATAGTCAATCCCTTTTCTTTGTCAGTAACCTTTTGTTACTAGTCATGCCTTGAACTTTCCTTCTTCACCTTCTGCAATTGCTTCTTTCTTCTTGTATACTCATTTGCATCTTATAGTCCTCTTCCCTTTATGAAGTTCCACCATATCCCATGTTTGATTCTTATGCAATGATTCTATCTCCTCCACCACAACTCTCATCCATCTATCCTTTTCAGAACTATGAACCGCCTCCTGAAAAGTAGTAGAATCTTCGCTAAGAGTGATAAGTGTATAAGAGGCCAAATCCTCGAAACCATATCTAATAAGTAGTTTTATGGTGCACCTGAGCATGTCAATAGCTATAGTCCGATGTTCCATGTGCTCCAAGCTATCATCATCAACTCCATGGGTCTCTAGCTCCACCTACACAATATCTTTGCTTCTATTATTATCCGATAGTATTTGTTTCTCATTTCCATGAATACACTGTAATATAGCCTTCTCATCAAATATCACATCCCAACTGATCACCACCTTGTTTGTCTTAGGATCCCAAAGTTTGAAGTCTTTCACTCCTTTCTGATGTCCTAAAAAAATACATTGAATAGACTTTTCATCAAGCTTTAACCTATCTTCACTAGAAACATGAGTATCAACTGGACATCCAAAAACTCTCAGACTAGTATAATCAACTATGTTGCATGTTCATACCTCCTTTGATACTTTCCATCCAATGTTGCTCTTGTTGATCTATTTATCAGAAAACATCCTATATTTACTGTCTCTGTCTAGAAGTTATTTACAAGTCAAACGTTCAATCTGAGGCAACGAGCTCTCTCGATTAGAGATTTAGTCATCTTTTCTGCCACAGTTTTGTTGTGGTGTCCTACATACTATATAATGTCTCTTGATGCTATGTTGCTCATAAAATTTCTGAAATTGAGAATCCATGTACTCAGTACCATTATCCGATCTAAGACACTTCAATTTTCTCCTGGTCTCATTTTCTACTTCAAATTTCCATAATTTGAACTTGGATAAAGTTTCTGATTTGTGTCGCATGAAATACACTCAGGCCTTCCATGAGTAATCATCAATGTAACTCACAAAATACATATATCCACCACATGATGCTGTTGGGATTTTCGAGCCACAAAAATCGCTTTTTGCGTTGCGGAAACCTCGGAAGCTCGGCCACGGATCCGTGTGAAGATATATAAAATAAAACATGTATGTGTTTAAAGATCCTAGATCTACCTTAGATCTACAAGATAGAACGTTACCCTCGTAGCGACGCCCTTCGCTTATCCCGCTTGTCCAAAAGCTTTGCAGGAATTCAAGAGTGTCAAGTGCACACTCCTCTATTGGTATCCACATGGACAAATGGTGGAGAAAACACAACCTAGAGTGTGCTAGCACCCCTTGGATGGTTCGGCCAAGATAGAGGATTGGGAGAGAAAACTTGAGAGGAGAGCAAGGAAGAAGATGAAGTTACTTCCAATAACTTCCCACAATCAAAATATTGGTCGGCCACTTCATTTGGGTGGGGGTTACATGCATGCATGTAACTCCAAGAGTCAATGACTCTTGGTCTCCCTCATGAGGTGGCACCACATGATAAGTCAATGATGATGTGGAACACCATCATTGGCCGACCCCCATGCCATGTCACCATGACATGGCAATTGGTCAAGTCAAAATTGACCATTCATCTTCCCTCTCAAGTCAAGTCAAACTTGACCTCTTATCTCTCATGGTTGATCAAATCTAACCACTTGATTCAAGTAAATTTGATTTAATGAATCTCTATTCATTAATTTAAATTGACTCAATGAATCAAATCTAAATTAGACTCATTCAACACTTGAATTAAATTGAGTCTAACTCAATTAGTCTAATTTGGATTACTCTTAATCCAATTTGGTTCATCCCATGAACCTAATCCTCATGGTTCATCATATGAACCTAATCTCCATCTAATTGCCCTTTGTGTGTGACCCTATAGGTTCTTGTAACATTGGCAATGCTTCTAAACCAATTTAGAAACATAAGCAATGAGCGGTATCTAGCAACACATCATTGCTACCCAAGTTACAAGAATGTTGAGCTCCAACATCACCTTTGTGACTACTAATTGTGACTCTCACAATATGTGACAATGTCCCTCTATCCTTGACATCTAGATTGACCAATTGAGGCATAGACCGTATCATCCTCGGTACAATCTATATCTTGAACTCCAAGTAGACTGACTCTAATCAAATAAGCTCAATATCTCATATTGACTCATTTGGGCATGACCATGCACTTCGTGGTCTCACTCTATCAAGAATAACGATGTCACTTCCGTCATATAGGAGGGATAGATCTCATCTACATCACTCACATCCCTCCGCATAATTTATTACATACCCAGTGATCGGCTTTATAGTCCATCCATTTACGGATGACATTTGACGAAGCCAAAGTATGCAACTCCTTATGTAGGGAACCATGGTGACTTCAGGTCCAAGGACTAATAGTCATACTAATAGTCACATGAGAAAGTATATGACACTCATATAACAATCCATGATACTTTCTCATGGTGGGTCATTCAGTATATATTCTCCAATGAATACCCATGTGTTAACTTGATATCTTATATCCATGACTTGTGAGATCAAGTCATCACGTTGACCTACATGCTAGTCTCTACGCATTAACATTGTTCCTAAATGTTAATACTTGACTAGGAATGATTAAGAGTAGTGTTCTCTATATCATCTCATTATCGATTCAACCAATCGATTGATATAGATAAGAACCTACTACTCAAGGACACTATTATACTTAGTTATTTGGCACCAATACAAGTAAATATAATAATCATTGCCTTTATTAATAGGAATATGATACAATAAAGTCCATACAACAATCATCGCATGATTGACTCTAGGACTTTTACTAACAGATGCTACACTAGATGACCTCTAGAGATCTTTATGAACATAATTTAGAATTTCTTCCGTCTTGTATGTGGTTTTCTTAATTGCACTCTATTTTTTTTCAAGAACACAAAACTTACACAAGCCAAGCTTGTATGTCTTGATGCCCTTCAATAAATCCTATTTATGAAGCTCCAACATCCCACGCTCATCCATATGACCCAGCCACATGTGCCACAATATCGTATCATCGGATTCTAATTCTACAACAGTAGCTCCACCTACAATCATCATCCCTACCAACTTATAAATGTTCCCTACTAGTTTCTATCCTTTCATTATCGTCAAAACACTCTTGCTAACTTTCATGGTTCAACTCACGGACTTATAACTGTAGCTGTTGCCATCCAAAGTGGCCAAGGAGATCAAATTCTTTCTCAGATCCGATACATGTTCAATATCACATAATATTCTAACCACACCATCAAACATCTTGATTTTGACATTTCCTATTCCAATGACTATGCAAGATGCATCGTTACTCGTCATAAAAGAACTAGAATTAACCTATTTATAGGTGTCGAACCAAACTTTGTTAAGTGTCATATGATATAAATACATTGAATCTAGGATCCAAGAATTTATCAATTGCTCTGAGCTCAATAAGACAGAAAGCATGCCTCTATCGTCGCTCTCTGAATTATCTTCTTCTACTATGTTCACAGACTTCAATCTTTCTCTGCATTAGCCTTTTTTCTCTCTGAACAATCTCTCTTGATATAACCCTTTACTTCACACTCGTAGCACATAATCTCTTTTTTCTTTCTCGATTTAGATCGAGTCTTATTATTTTCCAACCCATGTTGAGTACTGCTCTTTCCACATTCCTAGTTATTTTTCACCATAAATCCTTCACCTTATGAAGTCTTATCGTTGCCTTTCTTCTACTGATGTAAACCCAATAGAGCACTTGTGATCTCCTCCAGATTTAGAGATTCCTTTTACCATATCAGAGTTGTAACCAGATTCTCGTATATATGAGATAAAGGTAGAGAGTTCAACAACATCAATGTCTTGTCTTCATCATCGATTTTCACATCAATCCGCTCTAAATCATTGACAATTTGATTGAATACATTATTGTGTTGCATCAAATCAGTGCTCTCTGCTATCTTAAGCCTAAATAATTTCTACTTGAGATAAAGTTTATTAGTCAATGACTTGGATATATATCACCTTTTTAGTTTTTGTAAATTGCCACCGGTGATTCCTCAACCATGATGATACATCACGTCATCCGTTAGACAAAGCCTAATCGTTGCCACACCCTTGCCTACAACTCCTCTCAGTTAGCCTTCTCCATGCTCTCCAACTTCTTTTCTCCAAGCGCCTTCACCATGCCTTGTTGCACTAGCAGATCCTTAACCCTCGTCTGTGACAAATCAAAGTTTCCAATTCCATTAAACTTCACTAGGTCAAATTTTGCAGAAGAGATTCCTGTCATAGTGAACTTGTGCTCTGATACCACTTGTTGTTTCGGAGATCGTCAAGCAATAAGAGCGAAGAACGTTGAAGGAAAGAAAAATGAGAAAAACAACATGGGGAATTTAACGTGGTTTGGCCATAATTATCTACTCCACAAAACGGTTAAGATAAAACTATTCAAAAACTTAGGTTTAGGGTTACAATCCTCTTATATACATACATCTCTAACCAAATATGATATTTTAGACATAAACTACCATAAATTCCTCAACTTTCTAAACTCCCTGTCACCTTCAGGATGCAGCATGACTTAGCCATGCTGATCGACACGATTGTGCAACGTTTGTGCCACATCCTAAATAGATGGCATGGTTTGACCATGTCACCAGATACGATCGTGTCTTGTCTTTTAGCACACAACTTGCTTTGACTGTGTTGCGTGACATGACAATGTCATGGTCCCATTATGGCTTCCAGAATGAACCACGGTCTGCCCGTGCTGCTTGGCATGGTCATGTCGTAGTCGTGTCATTCTTCCAGAGTGTAGCACGACCTGGTCATGCTGCCTGTCACGACTGTGTCATGGTCGTACCATTCTTACAAAGTGTAGCATGACCTAACTGTGTTGCCTGGCATGATCGTGTCGTTTCATGCTATTCTTCCAGAGTGTAGTACGACATGACCTTGTTGCCTAACACTACTGTGTCGAGGTCGTGGTGTTCCTTCCCTCCATATGAACCATTTTCAACATCCACAAAATACAACACCTTCGTAGACCCAACCTACTTCATCCCTATCGACAAGCAACTCGATCTAATGGCAATGCTCCTCAATGAACACTTCCCCTTAAGTAACATTTATGCTCAACATCCATTGGTCGCCATCCAATATTCTCTTCTATAAGTCCTGGTGGTCTCTTCATCATCCAATAAACCAAATTGTTTTACAAAAATAGTTAAGGATACAAATTGTGTGCAGTAATGACTATACTTGATCTCTTTCTCAATGAAACATGAATTACGTTTTTTTTGCACTTCCTCCATGAATATTATAGCTAAAACATCAAGTTGTTAGCTCCCTTGAATGAAAGTTCATCTTGAAGCTAAAAGATTTAGTCAACGATCAAGTATTAATTTCAATGACACATTTAATTTACTCATTAAAATTACAATTATTTAGACTATTGTTTTTTTTTATTAACAAGTGGTATCCAAGCTTCGCCCGACTAATCCACTTGGTGAACCGGCCCTGTCCCACGACTTCCGAAGAGTCTCCACCGGCCCACAAGGGTAAATCAGGATGACGCACCGCCAAATCGCCGTAAGGAGTATGTACGCCAATTGAATCCGTATCTCATACCGATCCAGTTGAAAAATGGAGACCCGCCTCCGCAACCCGCGAGCGAGTGGAAAATGACGAAATCTCCTCCGCGAATTGTGGTCGGCAAGAATCAAACCATGACTGTCGTAGTGACCGCCCAAGCTCTTATCAACGCGTCATTGCCCTGGGGGCGACTATTGTTATCTATACGATCATGAGCGATGAGACAATTTGATGTTTCCAACACTTTTCTTCTTACTCATACGTCTTGAGGAAATTATTTTTATAGGGTAGTTGTCAGTGTTTCTACATCCACAACTTACAAACACATGATTATTAGTTTAAAAAATGTATATATATGTGTTGGATCGAGTGGATCGCTAGAGGGGGGGGGGGGTGAATAGCGATATAAAATCTTTCGTTTGACTTCGTTCGTTAAAACACGAGTAGACACAGCGGAAGATAAAATCAAAACAAAAGAGACAATAAACACGAGAGTTTTTACTCGGTTCGTAGCTGAAGGCTACTACTCCAAGGCCCTAGTGGTTCTTGACCACGCATGGAGGGCAAAATACTAAAGAACTCTTCCTCGTTGGAGGTAGGAGTTAAACGAATACACGAAATCATAAAAGCTCGAGGTAGAGGGACACTCCCCCTCTCCTTGTTATAATGAAAGCTTTACGAGATAAGTAAAATGAAATACAATTAAGACTTTCGTTACCGACGACTTCAAAGGTTGGAGGTTGAAGCTCTAGTCGTCATCTCGGCAGCGCTTCGTCGTAGGGATGTCAGAGAGTCGAAGAGTATCAGAAGCACTTGGAGGCTTTTAGAATTGATGAAAAACCCTTAGAGAAGTCCTCCTTTTATAGCCTTTGAGCCCCTTATCGAATGAGTCTTCAACCAATCACAAATATGCACAAAGCTCCTTGGAATGAGGTTATAAGGCTTGACTCCTCGAAGTTGATTCTTGACCATCAGTCGACTGATGACCATTATCAATCGTGATGGCGCGGTGCGATCAGTCGCAACACTCGTGATGATCGATTTGAGCAATGAGTGACTCTTGTGGCAAATGATCGATGCTAGTAAATCATAAGTTAGCTTAATAAAAATATAATTTAGACGGTCGCCGACCCTCCGATCTCGACCTAGACCATCCATGGGATGTCTTTGGCATAGATGTCTTTGGTCGGATCCACTCTTAAGATCATCCCTGTAAGAAGGATACGACCTCACTTACGCTCACACACACGAGTTTACCTCGATACTTACTTTGTAGCTCTCGCTTCCGACCTTCCACTCGATTCCTTTGGCTCCCTTCGAAGTCACTCGAATGTCGCCCTACCACTGCGGCTTCCTCCGGGTGTCACTCGCCTTCAGCTCCAATTTTAGCATTTTTCTGCACACTCGATTAAGCCCGTGAGATAACGATGTAATCTTAACTTTGCGTCTTTGCCATAATTAAAATACAGATTCGATCATCTGGTGCCTCTGCACCAACAATATGATATGTAGCAAGCTTCTCACATATGATTCTATCATTTATCCAACTAGCTAAGCATTCACAAGTTCTTTGGGTCAAAGACTGACTTTTTTTTTTAAAAGTGTGGTGCATATCCTATCAGTGCACTAATTATTGTGGGTACCTTCACTACATCTTCGTCCTCCCCTACCATGTATCATGTATGATCCTCAAATCTATCGTAGAATTGCTAGTCTTATAATATGACATTATCACATAGCCTAATATTGCATAAACCACCTAATAACGAACATTTAGAAGAATTTTTTATTGTGTTAAGAGTGTTATTCTACATAATATTCTCACACATCATCAATCAACACACGAGTTGCATGCCTATAGTAATGCAAATTTAGTTGGTTCAATTCTCTTGAACTCTATAATCTACTAGTGTGGGTATATGCAATACTTGGCATAAGTTAATTTCATGACATTCTAAAATAATATACTATATTTTGTTCGACAACTAAAGTTGAATATTATTGGAAATTTAAATGAAAATGTGAAGAAAGGATGAGGAAGACGTTCTACCATTCTTTCGAATTTGATGAATGTTAAGATGACAAAAGGATAGAAAAGACGTTCCGTCATCTTTCTCATCTTAATGTGTAACGTTTGCATGCTGACAGTAATAATCAAAAATTAATGGTAGTGATGGCGAAACAGCAGCATTATGACTGATGTTTCAAATCAAAGCAATAAAAACGAAACGACAACATTATGGATGGCATTTTTAGCAATAAAAGTGAAACGACAGTATTATGGTTGACGTTTTGAATCAGAGTAATAAAAACGAAATGAAAGTATTATGACTGACATTTCAAACAATAAAAGTGAATGACAATGTTATGGTTGACGTTTCGAATCGTGACATTAAAGATAATAAATGTCTTTAATTCTACCATCGAGTTATCTCTCCTATAAAAAGGGCCAAGAGGCGAACAAGAGGAGGATGAGAAGGGTTTCTCGCTTTTTGTTTTCCCCACGGTGACAACCTTCAGGTGTAAGTTCAGTTCGTCGCAGACGACCTATGCTTGGTTGTGGCTGTGGTTCTGTCGTTGTATCTTGGGAGTCAAACATCAGACGAAACCTAGGAAGTACGATTGGAGATGGGTGAATTTGTTTTAAGGACACTGTGTATTACACAAGCCTAGATGCTCGTTTAAGTTTCAAATCTTGAGCACGAACATTGCTTCAGTGTTCGGCATCGACAGAGGACTGTTTCTCCTATTCGCCTCTGCAACATTTCCCGAGTAACAACAAGTTTCCCGAGTACTCATTGTGCTCAGCTCGAGTTGACTTGACTTCTCTACTTCCCACTCGATGCTTTGCTTCTCAACTTTTCTGAGCACCAACAGTGTTCGCCTCTACTCAAAGCATCAGCTTTTGACTCGGGCGATAGTTCTCGAGCACCCATGCACAAGTGCTCGGCTTTGACCTCCGCTTCTCCTACGTGGCTTGATCGGCAATTGGCAACAACTCTCGAGCACGCACAGTGAGTTCTCGAGCACCCACAGTGTTTGGACTCGGCTCGACAACAAATCCCAAGAACCTTTTCTATTCCCAAGCTCCTCTTTGTGCTCGGTTTTGTGGTGCTCTTCTCTATTGTACTCGGCTCCTCTAATTTTTAGTCAGATCCAAGGCTCCGTGGGGTTCAGCATAAGATAAGTCTTCGAACTTTTCTTGGTACTTCCTCCAGTTTAATTAGAAAAGGTGTTTTCTAACAAATATAAATCATTGTCAATGCAATATCTAAGATCGTTTGACTTCAACCTTATGCTGAACTATATTTGTCTACCAATACTATGCCTAAAATTTAGTGTAACAATGTTATATATTATTGTGAATCAAATTTTTTTTATTATGATTTCACAAAATATATAAAAAAAATGATTTTTTACTTTTATTCAAGACTAATCAACTTACTAATATCTTTGTCAAATATTATTAGCTAGATAATTTTTAGCACGTTGCAATTAAACTCAATGATCAACACTAGCCTCTGGTTGGATTTACAAGGGTAATGGTAGTAAAATTAGCCATACGGATACAAATCACAATTAATTTAAATAAGCAAGTGTTTATTATCAAAGAAATACCATTTTATACTGCTATATATGGTAACTATCGTTACTTGATTCCTTATATAGCTATTGTGATTCTATATCGTATTCGCATGATTAACATATTAATTTGTGATGATATTTTCTATCAAGTAATTAATTTCTCTTTTTATTTCTTTTTTCTACTATGAATTACTAGTAACTTAACTAGCTCTAGCTGCCTCTATCCATCCATGTTTCTCTTGAAGAAGCCACTGCACACAGCAGCCAAATAAGCTGGTCCCATCACTCATTACAAAAGGAAAGTAGACCAAAGCTTTATACTCTCCTCTCCATCTGCTTTTTCTTTTGAGTCCATTTCTTTATTTATTATATCCTTCTTCCGCACATAAAAGATTGAACACAGCCATGATAACTGGACCCATGCACGTTGGTTGAATAAGGCATGTGCATACCGACGTGTAGAGGAAGATGCAATCGTCAAAGTAATGGCCCACTCCACCAACCAGATAAATTAATTAAAGGGAACTCAGTTGATGGATAAATACACTGTGAAATGCCCTCCAGAATAAGGACAGTGACATTTCATCTGATGATTAGTTCATGAACTTTAACTTAGGGACGTTTATTCTTTTATTTATCGTTCATACGTAGTAATGGGGAAGGGACATGCATGCACCACTGCCGGTCGCCTACGTCTCTCTCTCTCTTTCAATAACTTGGAAACTTCCTTTTTGATCAAGTGTGACAGTGATAATGAAGTGGGTGCATGTAAAGTGTTATCAGGTTGGCTATAACTATTTTTTTCTTCCTTTATGATTAATTATTAGTTCTTCTCCTTAATTTGATTTCTTTGTGTTCTCCATCTTTTGCTTTGGTTATAATCAAATCCATGAGGCATTAAAATAAGGCAAATTAAAGTGGGAGTTTCGCGTCGCTTCTTTTTAGGCGAATAATCCGAGCTCTTCTGATCATTTATGAACAGTTATATTGCTTCAATGGGTATGGGTAGCGTGCGTTGACCGAGGAACAATAACGTGAACTGATTGATCAGCTGAACAAGTCGAAATCAAATTAGGAGAAGAGAAAGAAGCCCAGGGACCGGTGCAGCGTAAAAAACCCAGGAGAATATATTTTTATAGTTTGACAATAATTTAAAATAATATATTTGGATCGTTCTAGAATTCAAAAATTTATCTGATAAATAGAATACAATTTCAATATTGGACCGTCATTCAAAGATAACGTAATTACAGAGTCCGAATTGAACCGTGAAAAAACTGTGAACACTTTTTTGATTTATTTTTAATGGTCGATGAAGGACATTTGGATTCTGATCTTATCCGACTCAGTTGTTGACGAGACATCTTGAAACCAAGGGTGGAGCTAGGGATGTAAATGAACCAAGCGTTCATGAATAAACTTGGTATTTGGCTCGATAAAAGCTCGTTTACATTCATTCAATATGAATCAAAGTCAATTAATAAACAAGCTTGAACAATATGATAAATTAAATAAATAAGCATGAACACATATATGTTTGACTTATTAATATTCATGAATAATGTTTATGAACAAACTCATTTAAAAGTTATTTATAAATTTATTTATACTCATTTATAAATAAAGATTAAAATATGAAAATTTTAAAATAAACAAACAAGCTTAACTTAAGAGTTTGATAATGTTTAAATAAATCGAACTTAAACAAGTTTGAATCGAGCTTGATTAGAAGCTTGATACCCATTAAACAAACCAAGCTCAAGTCAAGCTCAATCTCTAAAAAAAGAAACCAAGCCAAGCTTGAACAGGTTTTTAATGGCTCGGTTAATTTTAGGCTCGACTTGGTTATCTTATTAAATAAATCTGAACACTATAAAACTTGGCTTGACTTGACTCGTTTACAACCCTAGGTGAGCCAGCTGTTGTCAATGAGGCACCTAAATTGAACCTGAGTTTCGATTATAGCCAATACACAAAGTTAAGTTTACTTTGTTATCTCACGAGTTGAATCAAGTGTGCAGAATTGCTAAGCTAAGCCGAAGGTCAGCAACACCCGGAGGGAACCATGGTGGTCGGGCGATACCGAGAGAACTTCGAAGGGAGCCGAAGAACTCAGGTGAAGACCGGAAGCGAAGCTTCAAAGGTAAAGGTTGGGGTAAGCTCGTGTGAGTAAGTATAAGTAAGGTCATGTCCTCCATACGGGGACGTCCTTAGGTGTCGACCAGACCAAGACTTCCCATGGAAGATCTAAGTCAAGATCGGATGGTAAATGACCATTAATCTTACTTATATTAACTGCATTTTTGAGCTAACTCTTCATTGTAGTTGGAAACCCTGCCATCAGTCGATTGATGGCTTGTATCAGTCGACTGATGCCTTTAGCAGTCGACTGATAGGGTGTTGGTGCAATCGGCCCAGGTCACGATTGACCCAAGCTCGAGAGATATTTTGATGTTCGACAAAAACATATGACAATATAAATTGTCATGGGAAAGTCCAAGTCTTAGGTACTTGGCATGGAAAGTCCAAGTGGGACACTTGACATTTGGAAAAGTCCAAGCATGGGTCTTGGCAATGTAAAGTCCAAGCATGGGTCTTGGCAATGAAAAGTCCAACATGAGTTGGCAAGGGAAGTCCAAGCATGGGTCTTGGCAATGGAAAATCCAATATGAGTTGGCAAGGAAAAATCCAAGCATGGGTCTTGACATGGAAAGTCCAACATGGGTTGGCAAGGGAAAGTCCAAGCTTGAGTCTTGGCATTTGAGAAGTCCAAGGGGTTTGATATTGGCGGCGTAAAGTCCAAGGGTGAAGTCTTGGCAGCATAAGTCCAATGGTTGACGGCGTAAAGTCCAAGCGGAGTCTTGGCGGCGTAAGTCCAATGTGCCTTGGCGGTGTAGACACCGTTAGCATGACATAACCGATGAAAGCATCGGAAGACTAGCGCGATGGATGAACAAGTCATGGATGACTTGGAGGGATCCGAGAGACGTGAGGCTGATGGAGGTGGCTAAAAGGCTTAGGTCTAGGCTAAAGGGTGGTCTAGCAAGTATGGGGGAATCATACTTGGGCTAAAACCTCATGTTTGAGGTGTGTCAGTCGACTGGTGTCATGTGACAGTCGACTGGCCTGAGTCAACTAGGGTTTGACTGTGGGAATTGCCCTAGCAGTCGACTGCCATAGGTGGGCAGTCGACTGATTGGCTGAGCAGTCGACTGATCTTGTGATCAGTCGACTGGTGCTCGTGAAATCGGGCACAGAATGGAGTCGAGACTCGACTGGTCGAGTGAAGGCTCCATCAGTTGACTGATTGGTATCATCAGCCGACTGATGATGGATCCGTTGAACTTATCCAACGTGGATCTAGCCGTTGTCTCACGACAACAGTGACATCAGTCGACTGATGGTCCCAACCAGTTGACTGATCGACTTTTTCCAGCACAGATTGAAGTTTTATAAGGAGCTCGTGAAGGAGGAAAAAGGTATGGTTCTTTGAGGAGTTTTTGGGGCGAATTGTTGTTGCAATTCAGGGTCTCCAAGTGCCACTCAACCAACCAAACAAGTAAGCTCTCAAAAGATCGATTGTAAAGTTTCCTTTGCATTTCTTTTGTTGTATTCACTTGTATTTGCTTGCTGTACTTAGAATTACTGTAATAATCATTTGTACGAAGTTTCTCCACCTCCGACTTGTGTCGAGAAGGAGTGTTTGCATAGTGGTGTGTGATTGGCATCACTAGAGCTCTTTAGAGCTCGATCCGTGGAGTATAAATCATTCGGTTCCGAACCATGTTATATCTTTGTGTTCGTGTTTGTTTTAATTCGTTATTGCTTTTATTATTATTATTCCACTGCGCATAATGAGTTTTGTAGAGACGAACGTGAACGAGTTCCATCACGTATAGCACGCGCTATTCACCCCCCTCTAGCGTCCAATCGATCCCCAACAAGTGGTATCAGAGCGAGGCCGCTCTTCAAGGTTTAACAACTAAGGGAGCACGCTAGAGGGTGAAGATGGAAGTCCAAGAACAATTAGGATGGGACATTAACACACCGGTGCCCTACACCCTATACGGACGAGAAGGCTTCAATTCTTGGAAGAGAAGAATTGAAGATTTTATTATGATGAGAGATTTTGAGGAATGGGCCATTTTGATGGATGAATTTGAATATCCAAGAGGACCAAGAGGTGGATTCCTCAAAAAGAAGAGATGGACTGAAGAGCAAGTCCAAGCATCCGAGAAAAATGATAAGGTGATAAAATTTTTAATTGATTTAATGCCTAACAATATCTGTAGGGGATCGATTGGCCAGCTAGAGGGGGGGTGAATAGCCCTCGTACATTGGACGTCGTAAATTGCTCGTCTACAAAAGATTAGCGCAAGCGGAATATACAAATACAAAGCAAAAGACAAACAATAAAACAAACGCTAACACGATGGTATAACGTGGTTCATGGCTACGCCGCTAATCCACGGTCCCTGATTCGTCCTCGGTGAATCACTCCGTTAAACCACTCCACTAAATGGTCTCTCCTTTGCACCAAGCTAGGTGGAGGTAACCTTTACAAATCAAGCACACTCTTCTTACAAATAGAATGGAGTAAGAACAGGTAAGAAGAGTTTAGAGCTTGTGGGGCACTAGGAAGATTGTTTGGAGTATGAGCATTAGCCTCTCAAAGGCTCACACCCTCTCTTTTTATAGAGAGGGCTAACTTCTTCCCGTTGGCCGCCATCACCGATCGCGCCTTGGCGATCGCTGCATCCTACAACGACCTCCGAACACGCGTCGGATCCCGACCGTTGTAGTCAGCGGAACTCTTGTGATCGGTGATGGACCTCGCCGATCGCCGCCTCCGTAGTCGACGCCTATCGGCTACGAGCGGTCTGGCGAAACCCTATTGACCCGATCGCCGCTCAAGCCGATCGATGAGCGATCAATCTTAGCGATCGCTCACGTATGGCGCCGATCGCGCCTGATCGATCGATTGTATACGGTCGAACTCACTCGACTCGGAAGCGAATGATCGCCATGACATGGCAATGATCGGTGTCGAAACCCATCCGACACTTGGCCAGATGGCCAAGTTTCACCTAAGAGCTACCTTCCCGGGTTACAATCGCTCACTCTCATTTCTGAGTCCTCGCCTTGAAGTTCTCTTCGCTTCGGCCACGCCCCAAAGATCAGCGCACGCGGCTCTGCAATGCTCCTTCGCGTCTCTTGCCTCGAAGTCTACTTCCTCCGGCTTCACTCCAAGCTTCTCGTCCGACGGTCCCTCGGATGCTCCAAGCACACGGCTTCCGCAAAGCTATCCTTCACCGACTCAAGGCACGAGTCATGAGATGTGAAACTCGCCACGGCTCTATGTGAGAATTACTAAGTCCTGCACGACTTCAACACACATATCAAACTAACTTAAACCCTTTTCCACACCATCAAAACCATATTACGACAAGAGATTGCCCTAACAATCTCCCCCTTTTTGATGTGTGGCAATCCGTTTAAGTTAGGTAAAAACATTTGATATAAATTCTAAGGTAAGAAAGCATGTAAAGATAAACATGATATAACAACATGCAACTCCCCCTTAATCCATGAAACTCTCTATGCAAATTTTCTCCCCCTAAAATATATTTCTCCCCCCTAAAATAATTAACTTAAACATAATTATTTCTCCCCCTTTGACACCATCAAAAAAGATTAACACTAAGTTATAAGCTCATGGCATCAAGTATAATGGAGGAAAAATATGACAAGTTGATTTAAAATTGGGTACCACTTGTTGATGGCATCAAGTATATTTCTACCACTTTTTATAGGTTTACAAACTGAATTCGCCATCATGGCAATGATCGCACAAAGGAATCAATTTTTGATTTTCAAGTAATTTCTAAATGCATTATAAATTCCAGAAAATTCGAAAAATCATGAAATTTTGGGGAACATATTTCTTTTAAGTATATCTATCAATGAAAAATAGTTTTTCATGAAAACTCATTATATTTTCTTGTTTTTGCCAAAAATCCAAACACTTGAAAAACCACTAGTTTTTGAGCATGTTAGTATCCATTTTAACACCTAGTCTTGCTTTGAATTGTTCCAAAACATGAATACATAGATTTTAGATTAAGAAATTGTTTTGAAAACATATGAAATATCCAACCATGATCTTTGGGCAATATGTCTATGAATTAAACATAAGCCTTCCCCATGATTGGTCTATTATTGCTATTTTGATACTTTAAATGACCATCTAAATGCCATAGGCATTAGTGGACATTTGTATCATCCTAACATCTCACTCATGCTAAGTTTTCAATCAAGGTAGCCTATGGTGAGTGTGAAATGCATCCTAGGGGGTATTTGTATATACTTAACCAATATATTCATGCAATTCTATCATGGTCAAGTATCATCCTAACAATTAACATGATCATAATGACATATATGAATGAATTGTACATTATGATCATGAAAAGCATGTTTTCATCAATTTATAACCATGCATTAGGTAATATGTGATGCTAAATAAGGTATTACCTAAAGCATGATTCAAACCTATTTCTCATGATAACGTGCCAAATTTCAAAAACATAAATCATGATTTAAAACATACATAGCAATTACATTAATCATCATGATTTAAGCATTATTACCTATTTATGATGCGTTATCATCACCCAACACTATCTAAAAAATGTTGTCCCGTCATCCTAAGTCAACCAAATTATGATATAGGTTAGGTCCATGTGGTTGACTACCCTAGGGGTTTTCTAACCCTTAAGGATGGATTTTGGAACCCAAAATAAATTCTTTCCTATTGGGTTCACTAAATACTCCTTGGGGATCCATTTCCTAGCAATTACTTTCTTTTTATCTTGTCCCCTAGCTATTAGGCATTTATAGGCATTTTCATTTTTCTTTTCTTTGTATCCTAGGCCTTTCTTGTTGAAACTAGCTCTTTGGCTCCCTAAGATCATATTTAAGGTGTTGGAGCCAATTGTGAATTTCTCTAGGGCTTTGGTTAAGTAATCTATCTTTTCCCTTAATGCCCTATTTTCCTCTATGCATGCATCATTAACATTTAAAGGCATATAATCATGTGAGCATGCATCATCTAAGCTAGAAGAAATATTTTCATTTTCATTTAAGCATGCTTTTTCTAATTTTTGTTCTAGGTCCTTAATTTGATCTAGCATGCTTTTGTTCTTCTTCTTAGCTCTAAATAAGTCCTTAGTTAAGCTAGAAATCATAGAAACTATTTTATTAGGTGAGAGGTTGGTTACCATAGTTTCCATGTCCTCTTCTTCTTCGGATGATGAGGATGATGTAGAAGCTCCCCCTTCATTTGAGCTCTCTCCTCTTGAGCTTGAACCTTCATCTTCGGAGGAAGAGCAATCCAAGTCATCAAAGGCCATCAAGGCCAAATTGGTGACAAAGGCATTCTCCTCTTCCGATGATGATGAAGAGGATGAAGAAGGATCATCCCATGTCTTGGCCTTGAATGCTTTGACCTTTCCCTTTTGTTTGGCCTTCTTTTCTGCTTCGTTTCTCTTGCTCCTTCTTCTTCTTCCTCTTCTCTTCTTTCTTTTTCTTCTCTTCTTTGCTTTTGTTTAGGAGGGGACAATTGTCCCTTATGTGTCCCTCTCCTTGGCAATTGTAGCATATGACCTTCCCCCTTGGTCTTCTATTCCTATCATTAAATTTATCAAATCTAAAATTCTTAAATGCACGTCTTACCCTCCTTACCATGTAGGCTTCTTCGGTGCTATCCATGGAGGAGGAGGAGGCTTCGTCATCGGAGGAGGAGGGAACTTCTATCTTCTTCTTCCCCTTGTTTGCCATCAAGGCTACTCCTCTTGAGGGTTGAATTCTAGGCTCCTCTTGTATTCCTTCAAGCCTAGTTTCGTGAAGCTCCATGGTTGAAAAGAATTCCTCCAAGGTGCTCACTTCTAGGTTCTTGGAGATATAAAATGAGTCCACCATGAAGCTCCATTTTGAGGACCGGGGAAAGGCATCTATGGCCTTCATTACCATATCCCGGTTTGATAGCTTCTCACCTACACTTGTTAGCCCAATTAAAATTTCTTTAAACCTAGAGTGTAGTGAGGTTACCTTTTCTCCCTTTTCTAGTTTTATATTGGATAGTTGGGAGCGGAGGAGGTCTCTCCTTGCTAGCTTGGCCTCGGATGTGCCTTCATGGAGTTCTATAAGCTTCTCCCACATCTCTTTGGCGCTAGCACATTCTCCGATCCAGTTAATCTCTTGTTGGGGGAGCACATTGAAAAGATGATGTTTTGCCTTTGAGTTTGCAAGGTGCTCTTCCCTTTGCCTTTTGGTCCACCTAGATTTCTCTATTGGCTTCCCTTCTTCATCCCTAGGCAAAACGAAACCGGATTCCATTGTAATCATTATATCAAAATCCGTTTCGAAAAATACCTCCATTCTCTTTTTCCACCAAGAGAATTCTCCTTCAAACTTCGGAGGATGGATGTTGGAGCCGCCCATTTTGAATGTTGCTTGTTGTGGCGGTTAGTCCTCGACAAGCTTTCCTTGCTCGATACCACTTGTAGGGATCGATTGGCGGCTAGAGGGGGTGAATAGCCCTCATCGTTGGGCGTAAATTGCTCGTCTACAAAAGATTAGCGCAAGCGGAATATACAAATACAAAGCAAAAGACAAACAATAAAACAAACGCTAACACGATGGTATAACGTGGTTCACGGCTACGCCGCTAATCCACGGTCCCCGATTCGTCCTCGGTGAATCACTCCGTTAAACCAATCCACTAAATGGTCTCTCCTTTGCACCAAGCTAGGTGGAGGTAACCTTTACAAATCAAGCACACTCTTCTTACAAATAGAATGGAGTAAGAACAGGTAAGAAGAGTTTAGAGCTTGTGGGGCACTAGGAAGATTGTTTGGAGTATGAGCATTAGCCTCTCAAAGGCTCACACCCTCTCTTTTTATAGAGAGGGCTAACTTCTTCCCGTTGGCCGCCATCAGTCGACTGCCGCCCTTGGCAGTCGACTGCCGTCACTACAACGACCTCCGAACACGTCGGATCCCGACCGTTGTAGTCCAACGGAACTCTTGGCAGTCGACTGATGGACCTCATCACGATCTACGCCTCCGTAATCGGCGCCCGATCGGCTACGAACGGTGCTGGTCAAAACCCTATTGACTACCGATCGCGCGCAGCCGATCGATGGTCTTGGCAATGATCGCATCGATGGCGATCACGCGCGATCGATCGATCGTAACGATACGAACTCACTCGACTGAGCGATCGGCGCCATGACATGGCAATGATCGGTGTCGAAAACCCATCCGACACTTGGCCGTGGCCAAGTTTCACCTAAGAGCTACCCTTCCCGGGTTACAATCGCTCACTCATTTCTGAGTCCTCGCCTTGAAGTTCTCTTTCGTTCTCGGCCACGTCCTCGCACATCAGCGCGGCTCTGCAATGCTCCTTCGCGTCTCTTGCCTCGAAGTCTACTTCCTCCGGCTTCACTCCAAGCTTCTCGTCCGGCGGTCCCTCGGATGCTCCAAGCGCACGGCTTCCGCAAAGCTCTCCTTCACCGACTCAAGGCACGAGTCATGAGATGTGAAACTCGCCACGGCTCTATGTGCGAATTACTAAGTCCTGCACGACTTCAACGCACATATCAAACTAACTTAAACCCTTTGCCACACCATCACAACCATATTACGGCAAGAGATTGCCCTAACAATATCTTGTGTATGTTAGGTAATTATGTAGATGTCAAGGAGCTATGGAGCCAAGTGGTAAAGCTCCTTGAAAATTTATCATCGGTCCATGAAGAAGAAGAAGAAGAGGAGTGTTCACCCTCTCAAGCTCAAGCAAGCACATCATCGTCTAAAGATCTTGAGGATTCGGAAGTTGATAGAGAGTCAACTTCCGGATCGGTGGAGGAAGTGGAAGAAGCATCCACCTCAAGGATTGAGAGGGAGGAGAGAACTTCCACACCGGAACATCAAGAAGAAGCTTCGACATCCGGTCAAGATGAAGAGGCTCAAAATCTAATTCTGGCACCTACAACCACCCTAGGTAACTCAAGCATGTCAATTAATAATAAAATTCATATACTATGCTTTGAGTGTAGGGAATCCAGACACTACAAGAGTAAGTGTCCAAAAAGGGTAAAGAAGACTCAACTGGCTCTAAAAGTCGAGGATGTCGGTGCCCCAAGTCAAAAGAGCAAGGAGCATGTCATATGCTTCAAGTGCAACTCAAGGGGGCATTACCGGAGTCAATGCCAAAGGGGGAAGAAGAAGGGACAAGATGGAGCATCACAAGTAGGGGGAGCCTCTAGGGCAAACCCTAAGGTATATTTAAATAATGCTCATTCCTTAAATTATAGTAAAAAGTATGCTAGAAATAATTTTAGTAATATTGCTATTTATCATAAAGAGCATGCTAGACATAGGAAATTGTGTTTAGGAGCCAAAAATATCTACCTTTCAAAGAAGGAGAAATTTGGGACTAATGTCCCTAGAAATATTCTACCTAAGGACAACCCTAGGTCAAACAATTCTAGACAAATTCTACCTAGGGAGACCATTAGAAAGGTACAAGGGCATCTAGGTCTCAACCCTAAATGGACTAGGCATATGCCTAGGAAGTCTCATGCCCAAGAACCTAATCAAAAATCAATTGGGCAATTAGAGATTGAAAACCAAGCCTTGAGGTCAAGGTTTGAAAAACTTGAGAAGACTCTTAGGAATATACAAAATCAATTTAAAGGGTCTAATGGTCAAAGTCAATGGTCCAAATTTCAAAGTCAACACTTAGGACCTAAAAGACAAAAGTCAACCAAGGGCAAGCAAGGTTTGGGTCACAAACCTAAGCCTAAGGTGGCTTATCATAGTGTTTCATTTGATTATGGAACACAAACTAGATCTAGGAAGACCAAGGTTACTAGGGAAGTTATCCCTAAGAGTAACCAAGGTTTGTGCCTAGTGGCTAGGGTGTCTAGGAAACCTAGGGTGGCCACTAAGAAGGTTGCAAGGGGAGTTACCCCTAGAATCACAACCTAGGTAAGACCAAAATGACCAAGGCTACCAAGCCTAGGAGGGTCATTAGAAAGGTATCTAGGGAGGTTATCCCTAAATAATACCTAGTTAACCCTAGGAGCTCAAATAGGTTTTGGGTTCCTAAGAGCGTGATAGATTCACGCTAAATGGGTTAGGGTGTGTCAACTTTAAATGGAAGGGTTGTTAACCTAACCATGGTAAAGGTGACACTTTAGGTCATTTTCAAGGTTATGGTTACCTTGGGAATGTGGTTTGATTTGAATCCTAAAGGTTTTTAGGATGTGTCAATATTAATTATGAAGTTTGATAAAATGATCAAATTGGCACAATTTAGGATTAGAGGTTATAGTGTGTCATTTTGGGTTTTTGGCACACTAGGAAGAAAAGTAATAATATGGTAAAATATACTTAATTATATCAAATGACAATTAATATTAAAATTTAGGTATTATTATACATATACTTTTTATATGTCATACTTTATTTGTCATATAACATGTCATGAGATCATGTCTATTTTTATTATTGAATATGTCATGATCATGTTTAGGATTTAGGATAAATGTCATGTATTTTTAGATTATATCTTATGCCATGACATCATGATTATGAGTATATGTTTATTTATATCATCTCTAATGTCATAATCATTCATGCATTTAAGATAATTTGATTGAAATTGATTTAAGGACAATGACATGACTTGGAGTCCCATTTATAAGGGAATCAAGTAGGGTTGTCTTAGAAAAATGCATGAAACCCTAGATTAAATGAACCAAAACCCACATCTCACATTAAATTGATATGTATGTCTATGCTATACACCCTAGATACATGTGAGATGCTAGGATATGAGTTAAGTTCAAGGTGCCTAGTTTTTGCATCTAGGTAAACTCAAACTCATCTTATATGAGTTGTGGATCATTGGGAAAGCTTGTGTACAAGTCATGTACATAGAGCCCAAGGAATATGATCCAAAATAAGGTTTTGAAAACATTTTAAAATCCTTTTGAAAAACCTTGGTGAAGCCTATTTTTTTTATAGCAATCACCATTGATGAAGTTGATACAAAGTGAGCCAAAACTTAGAAGTTTTCTTCACTTTTTAATTTTGTATCAATTTCAGTATTTTATGGGTAAAATAATTTTCAAATATTTTTCACCCATTGTATTGACTATAAGTAATATACGTATCAAATTTCGTGATTTTTCGAATTACGTAGAATTACTTATGATTTTATGAAATTCAACTCTGATAACTGAAATTCCAGTTATCAGTCGACTGCCCTGGGTGACAGTCGACTGATGTGAGTGGCAGTCGACTGGTAACTGACGGAGTTGACTGACAATGCTGATTTTGGGAAAACAAGGTTTGTTTAGCCCGTGTTCAGCTGCGGTTAAGGTCTCTAACCACTCCTAACCCTAGGATATGCTTTGGAAAGCATTATAAAGGGTGAAAATCCATTGGATATGGATTAGGAGAGGTGTTAGGATAATGTATCAAATTTAAGGGTGAAAGAGTTCATGGTTGAACTTAGAACCTTAATTTTGATGGTTTAGAGTTCCTATTGGCTTAGGGACTTTCCAAGGACATTGTTGGTACAATGGTCAAGGGGGAGCAAGCCTTTAGGGGGAGATATCCATCATGGGATGATGGATGTGTTTTTCTCTTCTTGAACGGGAGAAGTTATTGGGAGAGTATCATCAATTGGGAAAATTGATGGGATTTTGAGAGACCCAATTTGGAAATTGGGAGAGTAGATAGGATTGCCTCTCTTAGGTGATATGAGACTTATCACTAGGAAGATGGTAGACATCCTAAGTATTTTTGGATAAAGGGGGAGATTGTAAGATCTCATTGGGACATGAGACATTGGCCTCCTTGGAGAGATAACCTTTTTGATGTATGTCAAAAAGGGGGAGAAAGATAAGATTACCAATTTGGGATAATTGGTAAGGAGTTTTTGGGTTAGATGATCTAACTCAAATGGTTTGTTTGGTTTTTGTCAAACATCAAAAAAGTGGAGATTGTTGGTGCAATCGGCCCAGGTCACGATTGACCAGGACTCGAGCTTGGCTCGAGAGATGTTTTGATGTTCGACAAAAACATATGACAATATAATTGTCATGGGAAAGTCCAAGTCTTAGGTACTTGGCATGGAAATTCCAAGTGGGACACTTGGCATGGAAATTCCAAGTGGGACACTTGACATTTGGGAAAGTCCAAGCATGGGTCTTGGCAATGGAAAGTCCAACATGAGTTGACAAGGGAAGTCCAAGCATGGGTCTTGGCAATGGAAAGTCCAACATGAGTTGGCAAAGAAAAGTCCAAGCATGGGTCTTGACATGGAAAGTCCAACATGGGTTGGCAAGGGAAAGTCCAAGCTTGAGTCTTGACATTTGAGAAGTCCAAGGGGTTTGATATTGATGGCGTAAAGTCTCACGCCCCGAGAGCATGCCGAGCCGAAAATCAAACGGACGGCATCTCCCCTGTACGTGACAACATTTCGGGTTAATACAAGGCCCGTAGGCCCACAACAACAACAATATATATATAACAAATAATAGCAGCGGAAATAAAGTGCGCATACCCACAACATACATAACAAAATATAATATACAGGTGTACTCCACCTGACAAGACCACAGCACTAACACCGTACAAAAACATCAACACCAAAATAACATCCACAACATAAAAACGAAGTCCAAATATAAACTAAGGTCCATGACATAGGACCAAAATCCAAAACACAATAAACAAGTCCAAGCCACAAGAAAAACGAACTCCTCGGGAGACTCGGAAAACGGAGATGGGATGGATCGGTCGGCACAGCTCCAAGTCGTCACGAAGTCGTCTACCTGTTACCCGGGCGACAGAAAAACCCAGGGTCGGAGGTGGTGAGTAAAACTCAGCAGGTAATCAGAGAAAACATGTAAATATATGTATCAATATTACATGTCATTCAACAATTTAATCTACTCGTACAACAAGTATACATCAGCATAACTATAGATATGCATGCATATACTAAATAAACTGAATATCAACGATCTTTGACATACCCGCAAACTACTCTATCCTGATCCAACCTGGGCATATAATCACATCATAGGGTATAACAGTATAGTACTAATACAATATCCTAACCTGAGTCAAGGGTATCACTGTGAATATCCGATAGGTATACAAATATCAACCTACCTACCATACAGGAATATGCAATAGCATGTATGAATATGTACAAACAAATGCAACAGGCATAGTACATACAAATGCATCATCAAAGTGAGTATACATATAGACTGTATTTGTATGTATACTAATCACCATCATCCATATACATATATATACAAGCAGGTATGTATATATATATAACCATATGCAAAACACCGTATGATACTAAGAATGCGATGCATGGTCATGCCTGCTCACCCCTACTCGCTACCACGACCCCAGTGTGGCCTAGGTGGCACGACATGAAAACTATCCCGACTCCAGCCGCCACCACTCTCGAGTGACCGAGTTGGGTAGTATGATCAAGTAGCATATGAGCGTAAGTAGCTCGCTACGCAACGGGGGTCCCTGCTGCTGGCCACTCCGACTGACACTGCCAATGAGCGATCGAGTGCCACGCACTCAGGACAACTGCACGCAACTCCAACAACCATCATCAATAATGGTAGAGTGCGGCACAACAAATGCTATGCCCTCACATCAGTTACTCCTCTGGAAGTAACCTGGGAGGCAGAATGACTGACGACTCTCTCTCAACCCCAAGGGGAGACGATGTCGTCAGTATACATGCAATGACATGAGGGTACTGTCTCACATACAGAACATCTACCCTAGACTCTCTATTCAACAAAGAGTCACTCTCAATTGATCAGTACACTCTCTATCCTGTAGAGAGTCACTCATCTAATCAGGACAAGCTAGGACCATTGGTCCGCGACTATTGACCATTCACACAACCCGTGGTTGGTGAAGAAATGTGCAACATACAGGTATGGAATAAATCCTACATCTAAGGCCATACTTATCTACAGAGGACCTTTTTGCCAAATTTACAACTTAGGTCTTCCTCCGTACTCTAACGTCTACACCCTACTAAACAGTTAGACCAACTTACATCACATCTGTAACTTCTAGATTATGCTAGGGAATATGTGTTATCAATAATCGAGCACACATATATATCAACGGTAAGTTCAAGCATACGATAAATAGAGCATGATCAAGGTAATATGAACACCTAACATGTTCATATCTATGTCTAAATCTGAAAGTCATTACATTTACCCGACCGGTAGAAAATTACCTACCTGATATGTAATCTGTGCTATCCATCTTCACGTCCATGTATCTATCGCAATCAAAGTCCTGTGACAATAGGATACAGTTAAGTATCATCACATATCCAATGATCGAATCAAATCTTACATCAACCTTGTATCTCGATCAACTAACTGAATAGCTTCTTCCATTAGCTTTTAAATCACAACTTACCTAGCTTAGCTTCTGTTTCAAAGCATCATGATCCATCATTGAAGTAGCAATCTATAATCACCAAATAGATTCGACCACAACAGCCACCTACCATCACAACCACAACACAGAAACGAGCTGCATCAACATATATCCATTTTTATATATCGATAAAGTTTCCAAACCTGAACATACTTACTCCAATTTCCTCATTGTAGCCTCCTGATCCAATCACAGAATATCAACTGAAACATTCAACAAAAGAATTAACCCCTTGTTTGTGGACCTTTAATAATCACATCCACAACAACTAACGGTAAGAATATTACACAACCATATAATATCAAGTATGAACTTACCGAACTTGTAACATCCACACCACGTCCTACACCAAGTATAGAACATTAGATTTGTATTTACTCAAATTGTATGTGAGAATCACCCTCCTCGGATCACCCTCTTCACCTAATTGCAGCTGTACAATTATCCCAATATTAAACGCACTACCAAAACACTACAAGAAACCTATGCTGCAGCCTAGAAACATGATAGAATCGTAGATCAAAACAACTTTACCTCCAACTTGAACCACCTATCCAAAATCCACACTGCCATCAACTCAGCAATTACCGCAGAAACTAGTTCGGCCCCCTTCCTCTTGGACTCCAAATCGCATCTTGAAATTACAGAATCGATCACGGTCTTTGTGGAGAAGCATGAATGGAAGATGGAGGAAGAACAGCTGCTGAGGAAACAAAGAAAACGCGGTGCACGACCCCGACAGAGCACAAGGAAGAGAAATTGGGATCTACCCTCCGATCCCTCGGTGGAATCGTCAACAAAATCATTTGTCACACCCGCATCGCTGTTTGCACACCACCACCAGATCGGTCGCAGGTACATCTCCTCCCTATCCTATCCTGCGGACACTTGCGTAAAGCGGTCGGTGAATGATTGTGATCGGCCCCGAGGTGAGGTTGTCGAGCAAGCAATGATCGGCCGCGAGGAGGCGGCGGTGGAGGAACTTCTTGCAGTGGGTCGGCCGGTCAAAAAGGGCAGATCGGCCAGCCGACGAGGCAGGCTGCGAGAAGAAATCGGAAGAGGCGACTCCCAAATCCGGCAGCGAGAACCCCTGCCGCTCCCTAGCTCTCGAGACCGAGGACGCCCACCGGAGCCCAAGCGTCGATCCTCCCCTCTCGCTTGCTCTGCCCCCGGAAGGAGTCGTCTGGCCGGCCGACGAGGAGAGGTGCGGAGGTCGCCGTCGTCGTGAGGCGGGGATCGCGAGAAAGAAGATCGGGCGGAGATCGGCTGGCTCCGACGAAGATAGGACGGAGATCAGTTGGCTCAGGCGAAGGTACAGCGGAGATCAGGCGAAGGTAGGGCGGAGATCAGGCGGAGCGATGAGCTCGAGCATGGCCGGCGCGCGGGGAGGAGAGAAAGAAATCGACGCGCGATCGGGAAAGGAAGAAGAAGAGTTGGGGGAAAAAGAATCGACGAGAAACGGAAAAAGTATTGGCGGAAATAAACGCGTCAGTTAACCCCTTTTTTAATTCATCAATATAAACAGGCTTTACAAAAGCCTGTTCGCTTTATCCCCACGAAATATCCATAGAACCTCCATTTAAATCCAGAAAAATTTCTAAAAAGTCCTGAAAAATTCCTCAAGATACTTTATCAACTAACGAGGAATATAATTTTTTTTTTCTGTGGTATTTTACATTCTCCCCCACTTATAAAAATTTGGTCCCCAAATTTCGTACTAACATACAAAAATTACTTCAAGCAAGTTTTCCGAAAGGACCACATACCTTCCTTAAGTAACCAGATGAGACTATCGAGCTCGGATAGTGTCTTCCAGCTCCTAAGTAGCCTGCTCATCAATATGATGTTGTCATCCAACCTTTATGAGTCGGATGGTTGTGTTCTTCAATTGACGCTCATTGCGACCAAAAATACGCACTGAAATCTCCTCGTAAGTCGCATTAGACAGAGGTAGAATCGAAACCTCTTTCAGAACATAATCAACATGCGACACATATTTCCTCAGTATAACAACAAGAAATACGTTGTAAGCACCCGCAAGTATCGGAGGTAAAGCTAACCGATAAGTTACACCTCCATAATCTACGACACAAGATCTGAATAGATCCTCCAACGTTTGAATGTCATGCTCAGACAATCCATCAGTCCGTGGATGAAATGTTGCACTTAGCCGAAGCTTTGCGTCCATAGTCTGATGCAGACTCTGCCAAAATCGCGAGGTAAATCGCGAATCCCTATCCGATAATCTTCCGACAATACAACTCTGTCGAATGGTCCGATGGGTACGACCCACGAATAGGAAAGAAGTGAGCTAATTTGGTCAGTCGATCCACACTCACCCAAATCGCATCATGTCTTTTACGGGTCCTAGGCAATCCCGTAACGCAATCAATAGTGATATGCTCCCACTTCCATTCCGAAATTGGAATTTTCTGGAGCAATCTAGCGAGTTTCTAATGTTCAACTTTCACCTGCTGGTATACTAAACATCGAGCAGCAAAATCTGCTATAACTCTCTTTATACCATTTCACCAGTATAAGCATTTCAACTCTCGGTACATTTGAGTACCTCAAAGGTATATAGCCCATCTCGAATGATGTGCTTTCAGTAGCAACTCTTCCTTGATTGGACGCGTGTCCAGAACACACTATCCTTATCAGAGACGGGGAATTATCTTCTCAAAAGAGAAGTCCATCAACCTTCCAAGATACACTCCACACACACTGTAAGTGCATGGAAGACTATAGCGATCAAATCTCGCAAATTACAACTATTCGCGTTCCAGCAACTTTATACTAGCTACCTAGTAGTTAGTTAAAATCCCATGAGCATTCCTGCTCCATACAACTACAAATCCAGATAATAACTACTAAAGTCACATCATGTATATGACAGACTATCTCGTAGTTTCTTAACTGACGCAGACATAAGATATGCCTCATTCAACTGCTAATCGCTCGATCCTCAAACGATGCATCTGCGTACATCATCCTTTTTCTTCTCCTAAGGATTAACTAATACTGTAAAAGTTAACTGTCGTCTAGGTCTTGTAACTGGTTTCACCAAATTCTAAATGATTTACAACATCATCTTTGTCAAACAAATCTGTGGTATAGTAATGCTAAGACATTCTATCCACATCTACAGTACTAACCAAAACATATAAGGCAAACCACCATCTACGGTGGTCGAGTGCGCAACATCCAACTACCACAATCAACAGTGGCCAGGTTACGCAACTCCAACAATCACGAACGGATCCAATCGTGTTCAGGATACACGATTCTCAAATCCCTGGACGACTAAATCGTTTAATAGTCTAACAACACAATCAAAACTCATACAATTCATACCAAGGATGAAATTGGCATATCTACACACCTACATCCCCTTTACTCTTGGCTGATGATATATATTAATCATCACATCGACAATGATAATCGTATGACATCATGTCACTACAATATCAGTACTCCAGTCGTAAACCAACCTTAGAGTATACACAGGTGTCATTTCTTTGAACTAAACAACTCATTTATCCTCAACGTAGGATATTTACTTTCAACAATCATCGATTCCATCATCGCATAATCGATGCACAATCTCAAATGTCCATCTCTCTTTCGACAAAGAGTTCTGGATCTTCACAAGGAGAAATACTGGGATAGATAGATATTCCCTCCAACATCTCCTATAATCGCAACTCACGTTATTCCGATTCTTTTATAGTGTTTAACAACACTGATACCAACAAAAATATCACTCGTTATGCGATCTTCGATACCGGACTATTTTCACAATCATTTCGAACGCCTACTCCACTTGCCTAAGCAACGGCAAGCCTTGGAGTTCATCCGAAATTACATCCGAAGGCTCTCAGATTATACGCACATTCGAGAGACATATCGTACCATACTTCTAACAATTTGACCATCCGTAAGGATATGTCTATAGTAAAGATATGTCTATCCAAGTCTAAGGGCATCCCTTAACTTCTTAATCGTTGGTCTACTTCTCACCTGAGAGATACCATCGACCCACAAGTCGATGTAAAGGACCCTTCTAATCTAACCGAGAATGTTCTAGATACGTATACCGTAACCACAAGCATCTCTCAACATATTAACCCAGAGGGTAAAACTAGAGTAATACCCTGAACGATGATATATCTGTCGATCCGATCCCAAAGGCTCCACGCAGGTCTCGGCCTTTCTCCGAAGAGAATAAGATCAGATCCAACAGTCCGCGACAAAACGGTCGCATTTCTGCGATGAATGATCCAAGGATTTTTCCTAGATCATCTAATCCATCCCTTAATCCTATGAGCTACAACTATAGAATCAATAAATCGACCATCGTCAGATACTCTCTCCTCTATACTAATCAAATCACATCTAGGGATAACTACTTGTTGTTGTCTGCTGAGTCTTCTATAATGTCTTCTCGATGTCGCTTCTTTGTACGATCTCGAAGGAGTATCAAGGAACTCCAACCATGCCTGAGGTAGTAGGTTGTTGTTGTTGAGATAACCCAAATCTTCTGTGCTGATCTCTGCTGTCGAGACGGTGCATCACCTTCCCGGAATCTCCCGGATAGTCTTCAACTGAGTCTTCAAAGTATAACTCCTCCACTGTACTGGTTGCTCACAATAGCAACAGCTAAACTGCTCCAACAGATATTCTGGCTTCACGTGTCTTCGTGATCTGCACTGCACGCACACAATCCCTTCGGAGTCTTTGTTCTGATTTTGCTGATATCCACAAGAACCTTCTGATGATCTGCGATTGGTCTTCTATAATCGGAAAATAGCTCAAAGCCTATAACTCCGATCTTGCTCCTTCTATCCAATAGTCGGAGACTTCTGACTCTAATCAGTTGACCTGCAATAGTTGCTTACCGGTCTCCAACTCTTAAACTCTTGTACGGAGTCATTTCTAAACTCCTGTCTCAATCCAACGTCTTCCGGCAGGATCTGATAGAAGATTCCAACATCCTAAACTAACTATAAGCCAATAACTCTGGGTGGCTTAAATCATCCATTCATCTGCTTGAGCTATTAGGTGGCCGTAACCTCCACAAGTCTCACGACTACCGCGTATATTATTTTACTTCACCTTTTCTTGAAGCTCAAGAATTCCTTATATTGCGTCACTAAAAGTGACACGGGGAAATACTCTCTTTCAACATCACTAAACCATGATCAAGTGATATAATATTTCCCGAAGATTATTTTGCATTTATCACCAAATCTGGTATGCAAACAACTCTTCTTTCTTATAACATGAGTTAAGTACTCAAAAGTACTCTCAAAGTTATCCTACTCAAGATTTAAAACAACTCGTGATAAAATCCCTGAAACACCATACCCTAGTCTTAGTTATCGCACCAATAAATAGTCTATAAGTCTGCTCATTACCCATGTGTAATGATCCGACTATATTAGTGGAAATCTCTAAGACTGTAGTCTCTGATTTCCATAATAAATGTGATGACTTGGCCCCTGTTTTCCGACTCGGTATCAGTCGGCTTTCAGAAGTGAATCACCTCCTCGACACAGGTTCAAGACTCACAGACTCAATAGGTCGTTCCCGTGGTCAACTCATACCACGGTTACGAATAATAACCAACACACTACAGGTTATTCCTTGGTATAAGCATTAAAAGCATAGTCAACATAACCGGAAGTATAAACCCTAAAGGTCACTCCGGTTGGTCGCCTCGGTGGACGACCTCTACTACAAGTCTGCATAGGTGTCATAACTATATTGTATACACCTACTAATCAAGTTTAGATAAATATCTACTAAACCATAAGTTATCAGGGATTCATACCTCGTGCTGCTTGGAGCTCAGGCCACTGTCCATCTCATCTCAAAAACCAAAACCGAATAAATTGACTCCCGAGAATCCAAGACTCGACTCAAAAACAACATAGTATGGCATCGCAGAACCTTGGGCTCTGATACCAATAAAGTTGTCACGCCCCAAGAGCATGCCGAGCCGAAAATCAAACGGACGGCATCTCCCCTGTACGTGGCAACATTTCGGGTTAATACAAGGCCCGTAGGCCCACAACAACAACAATATATATATAACAAATAATAGCAGCGGAAATAAAGTGCGCATACCCACAACATACATAACAAAATATAATATACATGTGTACTCCACCTGACAAGACCACAGCACTAACACCGTACAAAAACATCAACACCAAAATAACATCCACAACATAAAAACGAAGTCCAAATATAAACTAAGGTCCATGACATAGGACCAAAATCCAAAACACAATAAACAAGTCCAAGCCACAAGAAAAACGAACTCCTCGGGAGACTCGGAAAACGGAGATGGGATGGATCGGTCATGAGCCCAAGTCGCCACGAAGTCGTTTCACCGCTACCCGGCGATGTAAAAACCTGTGGTTTGAGGTGGTGAGTAAAACTCGCAGGGATCGTGAGAAAACATGTAAATATATGTATCAATATTACATGTCATTCAACAATTTAATCTACTGCAGACAACAAGTATACATCAAGATAACTATAGATATGCATGCATATACTAAATAAATCAACATCAACGATCGACATACCGGTCGGCTACTCTATCCCGATCCAACCGGGCATATAATCACATCATAGGGTATAACAGTATAGTACTAACACAATATCCTAACCTGAGTCAAGGGTATCACTGTGAATATCCGATAGGTATACAAATATCAACCTACCTACCATACAGGAATATGCAATAGCATGTATGAATATGTACAAATAAATACAACAGGCATAGTACATACAAATGCATCATCAAAGTGAGTATACATATAGACTGTATTTGTATGTATACTAATCACCATCATCCATATACATATATATACAAGCAGGTATGTATATATATATAACCATATGCAAAACACCGTATGATACTAAGAATGCAAAGATGCATGGTCATGCTCGCTCACCCCTACTCGCTACCACGACCCGGTGGCCTAGGTGGCACGACATGACAACTATCCCGACTCACCGCCACCACTCTCGAAAGTGACCGAGTCAGTAGTATGATCAAGTAGCATATGAGCGTAAGTAGCTCGCTACGCAACGGGGGTCCCTGCTGCTGGCCACTCCGACTGACACTGCCAATGAGCGGTCGAGTGCCACGCACCCAGGACAATTGCACGCAACTCCAACAACCATCATCAATAATGGTAGAGTGCGGCACAACAAATGATATGCCCTCACATCAGTTACTCCTCTGGAAGTAACCTGGGAGGCAGGATGACTGACGACTCTCTCTCAACCCCAAGGGGAGACGATGTCGTCAGTATACATGCAATGACATGAGGGTACTGTCTCACATACAGAACATCTACCCTAGACTCTCTGTTCAACAAAGAGTCACTCCCAATTGATCAGTACACTCTCTATCCTGTAGAGAGTCACTCATCTAATCAGGACAAGCTAGGACCATTGGTCCGTAGCGACACACTGTCCACGACTCACATGACCATTCACACAACCCGTGGTTGGTGAAGAAATGTGCAACATACAGGTATAGAATAAATCCTACATCTAAGGCCATACTTATCCACAGAGGACCTTTTTGCCAAATTTACAACTTAGGTCTTCCTCCGTACTCTAACGTCTACACCCTACTAAACAGTTAGACCAACTTACATCACATCTGTAACTTCTAGATTATGCTAGGGAATATGTGTTATCAATAATCGAGCACACATATATATCAACGGTAAGTTCAAGCATACGATAAATAGAGCATGATCAAGGTAATATGAACACCTAACATGTTCATATCTATGTCTAAATCTGAAAGTCATTACATTTACCCGACCGGTAGAAAATTACCTACCTGATATGTAATCTGTGATATCCATCTTCACGTCCATGTATCTATCGCAATCAAAGTCCTGTGACAATAGGATACAGTTAAGTATCATCACATATCCAATGATCGAATCAAATCTTACATCAACCTTGTATCTCGATCAACTAACTGAATAGCTTCTTCCATTAGCTTTTAAATCACAACTTACCTAGCTTAGCTTCTGTTTCAAAGCATCATGATCCATCATTGAAGTAGCAATCTATAACCACCAAATAGATTCGACCACAACAGCCACCTACCATCACAACCACAACACAGAAACGAGATGCATCAACATATATCCATTTTTATATATCGATAAAGTTTCCAAACCTGAACATACTTACTCCAATTTCCTCATTGTAGCCTCCTGATCCAATCACAGAATATCAACTGAAACATTCAACAAGATACTTTATCAACTAACGAGGAATATAATTTTTTTTTTCTGTGGTATTTTACATAAAGTCCAAGGGTGAAGTCTTTGTAGCATAAGTCCAATGGTTGGCGGTGTAAAGTCCAAGAGGAGTCTTGGCGACGTAAGTCCAATGTGCCTTGGCGGTGTAGACACCGTTAACATGACATAACCGATGGAAGCACCGGAAGGCTAGCGCGATGGATGAACAAGTCATGGATGACTTGGAGGGATCCGAGAGGCGTGAGCCTGATGGAGGTGGCTAGAAGGCTTAGGTCTAGGCTAAAGGGTGGTCTAGCAAGTATGGCGGAACCATACTTGGGCTAAAACCTCATGTTTAAGGTGTGCCAGTCGACTGGTGTCATGTGGCAGTCGACTGGCCTGAGTCAACTAGGGTTTGACTGCGAGAATTGACTTAGCAGTCGACTGCCATAGGTGGGCAGTTGACTGATTGGCTGAGCAGTCGACTGATCTTGTGATCAATCGACTGATGCTCGTGAAATCGGACACAGAATGGAGTCGAAACTCGACTGGTCGAGTGAAGGCTCCATTGGTATCATCAGTCGACTGATGATGGATCTGTTAGACTTATCCAGCGTGGATCTAGCCGTTGTCTCACGATAATAGTGGCATCAGTCGACTGATGGTCCCGACCAATCGACTGATCGACTTTTTCCAGCACAGGTTGAAACTTTATAAGGAGCTCGTGAAGGAGGAAAAAGGTATGGTTCTTTGAGGAGTTTTTGGGGCGAATTGTTGCTGCAATTCAGGGTCTCTAAGTGTCACTCAACCAACCAAACAAGCAAGCTCTCAAAAGATCGATTGTAAAGTTTTCTTTGCATTTCTTTTGTTGTATTCACTTGTATTTGCTTGTTGTACTTAGAATTACTGTAATAATCATTTGTACGAGGTTTCTCCACCTCCGACTTGTGTCGAGAAGGAGTGTTTGCATAGTGGTGTGTGATTGGCATCGCTAGAGCTCTTTAGAGCTCGATCCGTGGAGTATGAACCATTCAGTTCCGAACCACGTTATATCTTTGTGTTCGTGTTTATTTTAATTCGTTATTTCTTTTATTATTATTATTCCGCTGCGCATAACGAGTTTTGTAGAGACGAACACGAACGAGTTCCATCACGTATAGCACGCGCTATTCACCCACCCCCCCTCTAGCGTCCAATCGATCCCCAACATAGGGTTGATCAGTCAACTGCTGGTCAAGGATCAACTTCTCGGCTCAAGTCTAGTGAGTTGGTGCAGTATGAAGCAACACTGTGTTGCCTTATCTACCACCGAAGCCGAATACGTTGCGATGGGTGAGTGTGTGGCTCAGCTTCTTTGGATGAAGCACACTCTCTAAGACTTTAACTTAAACTTTAACAATATTAAAACTCACATAGATAATATTAGCTCAATCAACTTAACCAAAAATCTCATATGCCACTCTAGGACCAAACATATAGAGGTCAAACACCACTTTATTCGAGAACATGTAGCTAACGGAACCATACAACTTGAATACGTGGAATCAAAGTCGAATCTAGCGGACCTATTTACCAAACCTTTATCCGAAATCGAATTTAGTCTACTAAGATGAAAATTGGGCATGTGTATAATAGAGTAGGATTTACAACTTATATTTTTATATACTCTATTATTCACTTTTCTTTTCATGTTGATGGAACTAGCTTAGGGCTTACCCTAGATATCATGTACCTATAGATTTAAGGAGCCAATGCATCTCACAACACATAGGACTAATGTGTTTGTGTACTTAGCTACGTAGATGGGCATGAGATATTAGGACCATACTCTTGATTCCAGATGTAGACTTAGTGCATCGACATGAACCACAGAGTATAATTACATAAATTAACCAACTCTAATCAGGGCTTATTGATCATTTCATATCAACCGAGTCAAATAGAGTTGAACATTCAAATAAATGAGCTTATGTTTAACCTACTATTTTCAAAATTTATTTGGGACATGCTTGGACTTAATACTTATTTTTCGAATTATATTTTTCCAAAACCCCCTGTTCTTTTTTGATTTATGGCAAAAGGGGGAGAAAAACCAAAGTTAAGGGATTAAAAGCCAAAGTTAAGGGATTAATTTTTCGTAAATGTTTACTTAACTTAACTTTTAGAAACTTAACTTTGAGAAGGGGGAGAAAAGGTCAAGGTTAAGAAATCAAGTTTTGATCTCTTAACTTAAACTTATTTTAAACACTAAGGTCAATATTAGTATCACGCATCAAGGGGGAGGATTAAAATCCTTTCTCAAGTACTCACCCCTCACCCTCGGTCAAGGGGGAGGATTCCTCAAGGGGGAGCACTTGAAAAAGGTTTTTCATACTCCTACTTAACTTACTAATCTAAGTATACTCATTCTTTCATATTCATGTTTTATGTTATTCATTTTTAATGCACTTAATTTATTTACTTAATTTTGTGTTGGTTTGCCATAGATCAAAAAGGGGAAGATTGTTGGTGTAGTAGACACCTGAATCGAACTTGAGTTTTGATTATAGCAAATACACAAAGTTAAGTTCACTTTGTTATCTCATGAGCTGAATCAAGTGTGCAGAATTGCTAAGCTAAGTCGAAGGTCAGCGACACCCGGAGGGAATCGTGGTGATCAGTCAACACCGGGAGAACTTCAGAGGGAGTCGAAGAACTCAGGTGAAGACCAGAAGCGAAGCTTCAAAGGTAAAGGTTGAGGTAAGCTCGTGTGAGTGAGTGTAAGTAAGGTCGTACCCCCCATACGGGGACGTTCTTAGGCGTCGATCTGACCAAGACTTCTCATGGAAGGTCTAAGTTGAGATCGGATGGTAAATGACCATCGAGCTTGCTTATATTAATTGCATTTTCAAGCTAGCTCTTCATTGCAGCTGGAAAACCTTCCATTAGTCGACTGATGGCTTGTATCAGTCGACTGATGCCTCCAGCAGTCGACTGATAGGGTTGATCAGTCGACTGCTAGTCAAGGATCAGTCTCGAGGAGAGTCAAAGTTTATCACAATTTCTCAAGGGCTAGGTGACATTACCTCATGAAACCTTATATCAACGATTAGGGTTTTACAAGGCTATAAAAGTAAGGGTTCTCCATCCCTTTTCCATCATTCTAAGAGCCTCCAAGTGCTTCCAATATGTTGCTACTCTTCGACATTCTTACGACGACGAAGCACTGCCGAAACAATGACTAGAGCTCAACCTTCTCATCTACAAGTCGTCAGTAAAAGTTCTTTTAAAGTTCAATCAGTACTTGTAATTCTTGTCTTATTATCGTGCTTTCATCGTAACAAGGAGAGGGAGAGTGTCCCTCTACCTCAATCATTTTCGTGATTTTGTAATCGCTTACTCCTATCTCTAACGAGGAAAAGTGTTTTTAGTTGTTTGCCCTCCGTACATGGTCTAGAACTGTTAGGGCTTTGGATTAGCAGTCGAAGGCTGTGAACCAAGTAAAAACAAAGAGTATCTTATTTATTTTCCACTGTGTACTTTTTCATTAAATGAATTCTCTCGAAAAGTTTTCTCGTGCACTATTCCCCCATCTAGTGCTCAAATCGATCCAACAACCACCTTCTAGAGTACCCGAGCTTTAGCTGGGGTAAAAAAAAAATTCACTGTAGCACAGAGAATTTTTTTTTACCATTTAGCCTGGGGTAAAAATTTACCCGGATATTAGGCGGGATGATTAGCTCGAGCTAATGTTTGGAGCTAGCTCCGCCATGTTTGAAGGTCCATGGGACATGTTCAATCACTCTCAGAGATTAATCGGACCGAAGATTCGGATACTCTGGTGTCGATAAAGAAAAAAAAAAGAAAGAAGCCTCAGGGTGGGCACCGTGCATACAGCGATAAAAGTGGAGATACATTCCACATGAGAACGCAATTTGATCATCTGCTGCGACATCGTTCGGTGGTGAAGTTAAAAAAAAATCTATTCGGATGGCTTTGAGACCTAAGAGTTTGTCCGGTGAGTGGAGTATAACTTCGACGTTGGACCGTTGTTCAGAGATGATATGACTGCGAAGTCCGAACTGAAATGTGAAAAAGTTACGAACGCTTCTCTGATTTATCTTTGATGGCCGATGGAGGTCATTTATGCTTCGATCTTATCCGTTTCAATTATTAGTGAGAAAAATTCGTGAGACAGAATCGATTACTTCAGAAATTAATCGGATCGAAAATAGTGAAAAAAATAATAAAATAAAGAAATAGAACTCCAACAACACGTGGTAGCATATAAACAACGGCAACTCTCTCCGGAGAGTTTTTTAATGATGCCACTAAAATATTAATGTCACTATAAATATATTATAAAGATATTTATTAGTGTCCTTAAATATTCTTGTAGTGTCCGTCGTGTATAACAGAAGTTTCCATGAAGAAGATCAACACTGATGGGAAATATTATTATCGATATTTTCATCGAGCTTACTGACGAAATGATGACTGAGACTTTTTTTTTTAAAATAAAAACTTCTTCAACCGAAAGTCGACTACGCCAATGGGATAAGATTTCTTTCGTGGAAGTCTAAACCGACAAAAATAAAATTTTATATATTTTTAAGAAAAAAAATATTTTCCAAATATGTCAAAGTAAGAAACAAGTTTACAATTTTTACATCTTAAAAATTAAATCAAGAAATTATTATAGTTGAAAATTGTTTTGATGCATCTGAAAGTTAATTTATTTATTGATTATGTAAGTTAATCAGATATCAACTTAAACATTTATTATCCTATATAAAAATTAAATAGATAATTTATTATAAAGTTTTAAAACTTATTGAATTTAATACTTGAAATAAAGATTAAAATAAATTTTAAATATAAATCAAAATATAAAATTTAGTTATTGCGTAGAAATAATTAATGAGATAAATTTTATTTTATATTATCATAATAGTTATATTATTAACATTGTTAGTTTTATAATATTATATATGCATTTTACTTACCTTTTGGCATTATTAAACATTTGTCACTTTGCGAATTTTTTATTTAATTATTATCATCACCATCATTATTTTATATATTTTCATGTTGCTTAATTTTAGTTTATTATTCAAATTATTATTTTAAAATTTTTTAAAATTTTTCCCATTTTTTTAAAATGTTTTTATTCTATTTATATTAAATCATTTTGAGAAATATTTTTTATAAAATAATTTACTTTTAATCATTTATTCAGAGTTTTTATATGTTAATTTTATTTTATAAGCTTTATGGATCTAATTTTCTGGATTTATTTTTTTTTTTCAAAATATCACAACATTTAAAGATTATCATACTATATAATAGTTACTAATTAAAAACATGAAACGTAAGAGCAGCGGATAAAACTCTATCATTTCAGAAAAGAATTTTTAAAATAAAATTTTAAAAATTAAGTGTCCTATTATATTGAGCAGTGTTTTTATACGATAAAGAAACTATTTATCCAAGTGCTTTAATATTTTAATTGGATTATACTCTCTCTTAAACTTTAAAAAATGTATTACGGATTCTTTCAAAAGCTCAATTTCAAAAAATTTCAAAGATTATTGAGAGGAACTGAATCCTCGTGAAAAATCATTTTATTATTTTATCACTATATATACTATGTCCTGAACGACATTAAACAATATTTATATGTCTCTACAGGAATGACGTGGTGACTAAGATACGACAGAGCTTGTGCATAAGACAAGGAGCGATTCTGAAGGAGGTCTAAAATCTTTTTCTAAATTCAGATAACTTTTCACATATCTTGGCTACCACGTCAAAATTTATAGGATCCTCAATGATTTATCTCTCTCACAATGACCATAAAACAGATTGATAAGAGCCGCTAAATTGATAGATTCCAACTCTTATGGATATTTATATGCATGAATTATGTGTGTCCAAGACATGGTTTGAGCAAGTACAATGATAGAACAATCAAAATAGTAAATTATTATAGGTTATGAGCCAAGTATCACGCATGTGCTACATGATCAAGTTATCATGATGTTTATACACCTTAACAACCAAATCAATCAAATAGCAAGTAACATGGAGTATAAATATGTGATTTCAGTCATAATTCAATAATTATGATATGATAATGAATCAAAACCATAATATTGATCACATAGATCAATTAAGATTATGTATCACGAATAACAAGTCATAAGATAAAAGTTAACCATTTTTCCTTTATTCATCGATGCAGCCTAACTCAATTTAAAAGGATGATATAATATATTTAACCATATATCTAAAACAAATTGCGCTTAATTGAGTTTACTAGGTACTCTTTAGGGTATATATGTTAACTAGCCTTTTGATTTTTTTAGTGGTTTAACTAGGGACAACGAAGAGTCCATTTGATTTCTTCTTTGACTTTAGTTGACATCTAATAATCAATAAAGAGAATGTTTTTTTCCTTAGATGTTGACTAATAACTTATATAACTTTATTATAATTCATTGGTTAGCTATCCATGATCATGTTAAGATATCTATAACCATTATTATATTTCTATAAGGATTCTCTCAGTTGGAAAAGTGAATAAAAAATGGATGAAAATTAGACTCGAAAATGAATGAGAGTTTAATCTTGTGTTAAGAGTTTTGTGATATTAAGACTATTTTACAATGAATAGTAATTTTTGATATTGTAAATGTATATGAATAAAAGACTCTTTCACCCATGCCTATAATAAGGAGTGCAAATTCATGGTATTGTAGTAAATCCGATTGACTCGCGTGTAAGCGCAATCTACATCAAATGTCCAATCAATCAAAGTAAAAACTATTTACGTTTTATTTTGAATAGACAGAGATAGTGAATGGTCATTATTCGACAATTTAAAGTTGTCAAGGTTCATGAGCTTATATAAGGAGGTTCGTACCTTGGGTAGAGATAGTGCATATAGTGCATAGACACAAAAGAATCCATCGAAATCCTCTCTCATGCTCTCCACCTTATTGTCGGACAACTTTGCTAGGCAACTCTTCCTTTGTTTTCTCAACGATAATGTACGGGTACATATCAATTCGCCATAAGTAGTGTGTGCTTAGCTGTTAACATGGTTGATCCATTATATTATGAGAAATAAATATTTGTGTGAATCTCTAAGCACGGTCAAAAAGGGCACAAATCTATATTAAAAAAAAAATATATCTAACACAAATCTCGATAGTTCTTAATACACTTTTCCACTAGACTAGTCGATCCCTCAACCAATTCAATAGCTCAGTCTTCCCTAACTGAGCCTTCCTCAGCAAATTAGTTTTCCCTGACAACTCGATCTTCGATCTTCATAGGTAGCTCGGTCTTCGGTGACAACTCGACTCTCCTAAACAACTGTGCCTTCCTTACTAGCTGAACCTACTAAATTCAATAATTTAATCAATTTCTTATTAATCTCCAGTAATAAATCATAAAGAGTAAGATTGTCCAATCCTTTCTTTCATCCCATTAATTTTGATTTTAATTTTTTACTTTTAACCTCAAACTTTTCAACCCATTAATTATTGATTGTAATCATTATCCTTATCATAAATTGGTTAACTGGTTTGAGCATTAAGGTTTGCATTTGCTTCTTAAATGTTTCATTTTTAACCTAGTTTTAAACAAATGATTTGCCAAATTATTATACAAAATAATTTATCTACAGGAGAGAATATGTCTCATGGTTGTTTTCATTTGATGTTCTTTTTTACTTGTTTTTAACTCCTCATTATCACTAGAAATTACCATTTATAAAGTTAAGTGGTTGCACCTTAAGTCTATTTTCCTAGATATATGTATCGTTCCATATCACCTTAGTGATTTTTCCTTCTTCAACTAAGAAAATTTACTCTCTTCCTAGAGTTTCGTTTGGTCAAAAAATGGTTCCATAACAATAATTTTTTAGGTCTCTTGATATTTTGTAGGCGTCCTTTATTGAAATTAAAAGTGTTATCTATACGAATTGTTGGCACCGCCGACGTCGTTAGAGGGAGATAAATTGAGATTTTTAATTTGTCATTAGTTGTATTTATCTATAAAAAATTAATACGTAGTGGAAACAAAAACAAAACAAAACAAGCAAAAACAAATTAATTTTTTTACTTGATTTGGAAGTCTCGGTTCTTAATCCATGGCTTAGTCCTAGCCATAGTTCATTAATTTTTTTCCTCAAAATTTTCCAAAAGCAGAAAAATCTATTACAACACTTATTCTTACAAACAATATAAGATAAATATAAAATATGAAAATGATATCAGAAGGAATAAAAATAAACACATCACATAAATAAGCTTGGCCTTAATTGATGTTTGTCGCATTTTGATTGTCTCATGATGTCTGAAAATGGAATAACACTCTTTTCCAAACCCCCTAAGAACTAACGTTCGATAGATATCTCAAATATTCTATGTAATCTTTTTTTATACATTTCAAGTTGTGGCTCGAAGTCATCCAATAATCGACTGCTAGTACCATCAGTTGATTATTCCCTTTGAATTCAACCATTTCACCTATAAAATGGTTCTTTCAAGCTCAATTTTGATTACAACAGTTAATTGTTTATTATCATCAATCGACTGATATTTCATCAATTGGATCCTAGAATCTGTAGGACCGATGACATCACTAAAGGAGGTTGATCTATTAAAACTTCATTTGTCTAATATTCGATCAACTTTAACTTGACAAAACTACCTTCTCGTGCCTAGTATCAAGTGAACTTTAATTTGACTTGTCGAGACTTCATCATTGCCAAACTCCTTGACTTATTCGAATTTCTAATCTTATGGCTAACATCCAATCCTCTATAATTCATCAAGACTTTATGGACATATTAAACATTCAGTCCTTCGTAATCTATTTACACTTCTATCCATATGCTTAACAATCAGTCCTCTATGACCTATTAAAACTTCCATTCACATAGCTAACATTTGATCCTCTGTAACCTATTAAGACATCCATTATTGCCAAGTATCTGATCCTCTATGATTCACTTAGACTTTATTCATCTTATGTCAAATATCTGACCCACTTGGTATTCATCTCTCATGATAAGTGTTTGATTTTCTATGATCCATTTATGCTTCACTCATCTTTTGCTAATTATCTGATTCTCCATGACCCACTTGAACTTCACCCTTGCAAACTCCTTATTAAACCTTTGACCGTCAAGTATCTAGTCAATTATAATTCACTTGGACTTCTTTATTTGTTAACTCCTAATTAGACTTTCGATTACTAAGTATCTAATCAATTGTGATACACTTAGACTTATCGCTCTACTATTGAGATCGATTGCACCAATAATCTTTCTCGGTAATAAATCTCCTTTTATTTGTCATTTCGCTCAAAGATCAAATCTAATTTGGTCATCCTCGATTAAAAAATCTTCCCCTTAAAAATATTGATCAGTCATCAATATATATTGTTCAAATATTAAAATTGAACTCAAGCTTAGTGAACCTTGATTAGAAGTCGATTATACTAATAGGAATATCTTGAAAGTAAAATGCATCAATAATGAGTGACAATCTCCTCAAAAATTATTTATGTGAACCTAGTTCAATCATGATTGAAATTAAAAGTACAATTAAACCACTATAAATTTTCTTGAATCTTCCCGAAATGTGATTAATTCGTGGACTCAATTTCTTGTACCTCAAAGTTTTTTATTCATTCATCTATAGGTCCCTCGTCACTACCATGGAGTTGAATGTTCCTCAACACAATTTAATTATTTTTTCTCACAGGTCGTTTACATTTTGAAATGGTTTCACCTAACATATTCACTACGAGAAAAATGGAAAATAGCAATGAAATATTTTCGTCGCTAATACTAGGTTTTCACCGCTAAATAAATTTTACGACGAAATACTTTCGTCGCTAGAGTCGTCGTAATAAGCTTGTCGCTAAGACACATTAATGACGAAATTAAATATTTTCATCGTTAACATTACTGACGGATCTCAAAACGTTGCTAACAAGAAAGCTTTCGTCGCAAAATCTCGACACCGAAAAATAGAAAATTCACCGATATTAGCGATGAAATATACAAAATCGTCGTTAACAATCAATTGAGTGATGCAATTAAACAGTTGACTGTTTATTTTTTTGCCTTGCCACAGAATCGACCGCTACTCAACTAGCGGCTCGACTGGAATATTAACGACGAAAATACCTAAGTTCGTCGCTAACCTCACTGATCGATGCAAGACCGAATGATCGCCTATTTTTTGGAGTGCCACGTGCGTAAGCCCTCGACCGAGACACTTTGCACGAGATTTATAAAGTTTGTTGCCAACATCCGACAGCAGTCGAATGCGTTGACTGACGACTCGACTGATACACTAAATCTAGCGACGAAACTATATAGTTTTGTCGCTAAACCTTAAAATCCTAAAGCCGTATATCAACCGTTAGCTATTTAAATTTTAAAAAATCGTCGCTAACTATGAAAATACATATTTCAAAAATTCATTTTATTTATATTCGAAATCTTGTAATACAATATCAACTACAAAATTTAACTTAACAACATACAACTAAAACAATAAAACCAATATATACATTTAAAGACAACAATCATAACATTAAATTTAAAGTCCATAACATCCAATTTAATAAATTCATAGTATTAAACTACAAACACACACTTAAATTCACAAGTTCACTAACTCTAAGATAGAGGAGGAGGTGAAGCTGAAGATGACTCATGCATCAATGAATGTAATGCTCCAGGTGCAAGCCGATTTAGAATTGCTTCGAACATATCTTGTCTCGATCTCATTGATGCTAACTCATCTTTAGTGCTAGCTAATTGAGCTTGAGTGTTTGCTAGCTCCTCTTGGGTGGACTGAAGTTGTTCACGCAGTACTGCGTTAGTTGTTCTGGAGGAGGAGCTGACATTTGAAGAAGTGGATCTAACTGATTTTGGCTCACTTCCAAGTCATCTGATATATCCAGAGCGAGCACCGAGTACTTGATCACGCACCTAATCTGCAATCTGAACTGCATCGATGTCATCTCTGATTTCTTGTGACTAGATGTGTTCATCTTACAGTCTCACCATTTCACCCTAAGAATAACAAACACATTATCAATATGTTTACAAAGAATTACTAATATTTAAAAATAACTTTACCAAATTTTATGGATTATATCTTACGTATGCAGCCTCGACTCTCTCTCCACTCCATCCCTTTGACGAAGTACTGTGGGTTGTATTAAAGACAACAATCCGATCTTTTCTTTGAGACTGGTCGGTCTGAAAAATATTATAATACGTTAATATTAAAAATATCAACCAATATATTGTACCTATAAAATTTATACTTACACCATCGTAACTGTACTGGATGAAGAATTTTGAGCCACCTCGATGGGTAAATGGTAGCTGTGCACGATTTTGGGCATTTATTGTCGATCGTGTCTACAATATCAAAATTTGTTAAGATAAACCTTAAAATATGAGTTGCACATATTTTAATTTATATATAACTCAGATAATTGGTATAAATTGAGTTACATGAAATTTCTCTAATTCAAACAGATCGTACATATAGTTCCAATCTTCTTGCATCTCACAAAACTCGGCCGACATATGATGTCGCCGTTCGGTGGGGGGAAGATGCAGTAGACTCTTATAATGAGTGTGCATCTTATTTCAATTATCTCTGTACCTTGCACTCATTAATCACGGTCTTCTTTTTCTACCGACGTTGCCTCTCAAGAAAACTAATATCGAAAGCAGCCTGAAAAAAATACCAATATTGAATTTTAATAATGAATGATGGTTGATTCTTTAAATAGCAAAATACTCGTACTTACTGATAATCGATCATATATCATTTGTTTATTATCCACGGGGATATGCTTTCAGCTCTTAGCTTGTAGGGGAGCGAACTTTTTAATTGATAAACCTAACTCTGTTATAAAAGCAGCTGCATTGGTCCCAATATGGTGACCATCTCTCTTACAAAATATAATGAGTAATCTACCCCGTTCCTCGATTTGCCATCGGAGCCGATCGGAGTGTGTGTCCCGTGTCTCTCTACATGCCAGATGAACTGTAAATCAAAAAATGTTAACAATTAATAAGTTAACTATGTAGGCAACAAAATATACATACTTAAAACAACATAACTAATCAGTAGGAGCAGGAGCAATGACATCGTCAGACGTGGGCACAACTGGGGAGTCTCAATTCTCTTAGGCGGTATAGCTATAACATAAGCATTATATACAGATCAACGTATAAAAAAAATTATATTAAATACATGAAATATAAATAAAGAATAATATAAATACCGTGTAAATACATTTAATCACTATCATTATCTGAAAAGGATAAATAATCATCTACCTCACTGTCAATTTCACTCTCTTCATCATCAGCAATACGATTACTTTGAGCGTCTATATCCAGATCCACTTGTGCATTTGCCATATTAATTTGGTGATGCTCAACATCTAATCGACAAAGTTGAGTTATTGCTAGGTCTTCACCGACTACTGAAGTTGAATCATTGGATGAAATTTCTTGGTTTGACTCCATGATCAAGATATTACCACCTTCAAAATCTTCAGATACATCATCAACTTCAGTTACTTCGTATATATCTCGGTGGTGAACCCTTTGCATGACCTTACCTCCACGTTTGATATCATTCAAATAATACACTTGATTTACTTGGTTAGCCAAAATGAATGGGTCATCATCATACCATATTTTAGAAGTGTCAATATACAAGAGATTATACTCTTCCATCAACGATTTTTTTTTGGATTATATTGGAACCATTCACACCAAAATAATTGAACTTTATACCTGAAAAGAGTAAAATATTTGAACCACATTTTCAACACACCAAAAAAATCTAAATTGTCCCCATCGTCAGAGGATGGTACACTGGCCCCACTATTCTGAGTAGTTCTGCGTGAATCACGGGACGTCGTATGATATCGAATCCCATTTACTATGCATGCATCATACAGTTGAACTTCAGCATCAGGTCTCATTACTAAATAATACAACTCATCTGTGATCTCTAAATTTGTTAAATTTTTTAGCGCTACAATTTTATCCTTAAACCACAGTGGGAAATCTCGTTCGTGATATTGCATCACTTGATCAGCATGAACCTTTTGGGACACAAGTTGTAGATGCTTACTGTATAAAACTTAATCAATTTAAACTCTGTGAATGAAATAGAATTAAAGTAATAACTTAATGTAAACACTTACTTTCGATATCAATCGATTTCTTTACAATTGTTCATAATGTACCAATGTGCTTTCTTAAACAACGATAATGGCAATTTTAGACTTTGTTGGTTGCCAAAGACTCTTGTTTGCTATGAGAAAACACTTAATTTACATATTGATGGTTGAATATCTTTATTCCGTTCCAGCCTAGAAAAACTTGTCTCAATCTGACTCATATATAACGAACTGAAAGTCAAGGCCTTATTTACAATATACCCCTCTGCAATAGATCCTTCAGGTCGTGCTTTATTACGAACATATTTTTTTAGCCTTCCCAAATATCGCTCAAAGGGATACATCCATCGTGACAAAACTGGCCTAGCCAACATAGCTTCACGAGGTAAATGGACTGTTAAATGGACCATAATATCAAAAAATGCCAGAGGAAAAATCCATTCCATCCTACACAATATCAGGATTATTTGCTCCTCCATTTTACATATGCCCGCTATGTATAAAGATTTTGCAGTGATTTTTTTGAAGAAATCACATAACTCAATCAGTGGGCTACATATGTCCTTTGGAAAAAAGTTACGTACAACAACTGGAAGTATTCTTTGCAACAATACATGACAATCATGTGATTTTAGTCCATATATCTTTCCTTCATTTGCATTCACATGTCTAGATATATTAGCAGCATAACCATCTGGAAACTTAACCGATTTCAAAAATTGACAAAATTCACGCCTTTCTTCCAATATCAACGTGTAACTTGTATACGACTTCTTGAATTTGTCTCCTACATGCTGTAAATGCAACTCACTCCTTATCGCCATATCTTACAAGTCTAATCTTGCTTTGAGAGTGTCCTTTGACTTTTTATCTATATTTAATAATGTGCCAATTAAAGCATCACATATATTCTTTTCAATATGCATCACATCTAAATTGTGTCTCAACTTTAAACCTGACCAGTATGGTAACTCAAAAAATATAGAATTTTTTATCCAATTTGTATCATCCGAAGATCGCTGTCATTTTTTACTGAATAATGGATGCTTACTGAATGTAACTTGGGGCACGCTTCTAACTGCGCTAAAATCTCAAATTCATTCATTACTTGTGGTGGTCCTGCTTTCTCAACCTTTCCATTGAAAACTTTATTTCTACGCTATGGGTGGTGCACATCCAAGAATCGATGGTGACATGTGTAACATATTTTACTCATTAATATTTAAGATTTGGTTTCATTCAGACATACTGGACATGCCTTATATCCCTTTGTGCTCCATCCAGAAACTATTTCGTATGCTGGAAAGTCGTGAATAGTCCACATCACAATAGCATGTAATTGAAAGACTTGTTCAGTCGATGCATCATATGCTTCCACACCGTCATCCCATAGCTCATTCAGTTCGTTTATCAGAGGTCGTAAGTATATATCTATCTCTTTGTCAGGTGATTTAGGCCTAGGAATTAAAAGAGACATAATCATATATGGTGACTTTATCATTTTCCATGGTGACAAATTATAATTCACAAGTATAACAGGCCACATACTATAAGCATTGGACATATTTCCAAATGGATTAAACCCATCAATAGCCAACTCTAAGTGAATATTTCGTGGATCACATGTAAATATTTCATTTGCATTCGCAAACTCTTTCCATGATTCACTATCAGTTGGGAGTCTTAATACACCATCTGTTTCAACTCGCTTTTCTTTATGTCATCTCATCTCTTTGGCCGTATGCTTCGAAATAAACAACCTCTTTAGTTATCGAAGAATTTTGTGAGGATTCTTTTTCTTATTCATCCCTTCGTACTTGTATTTGGGCTCCTTGCACACTGGACATGCAGCCTTATTCTCATGCTCTTCCCAAAATAATATACAATCATTCTTACAAACATGTATCTTCTCATATGTCAATCCTAACTCTTTTAATAATTTTTTGGCTTCATAATAAGATTTTAGAATCGCATTTGGTTTAGAAAATGCCTCTTGCAATGATTGAAGTAACATATCAAAAGATTTATTGCTCCAGCCATTTAACACCTTCACATGCATTAGCTTCACCACAAAATTGAAAACTGAAAAAGTAGTACAATTGAGATATATAGAGTTCTTTTTGTACTTCTTCCAACATTGAAATATAACTTCATCTATAATCATTTGCATTTGTGTTTACATTTATATCATCTGGTTGAGCCTCATTGTTGGTTATATTTTCTGCATTTTGTAAATCAGTAAACATGTCTTCAAAATCGTCTTCGAAATCATCTACTTCAACATCAAAATCATCCTCATCTTGATTGACAATATTTATACTATCGAATGATGTAGAAGCTTCTCCATGAAAGTTCCAGTGTCACGCCCCGAAGGAGACCCCGCCAGACAAAAATCCGGCAGCATCTCCCCTGTACGGGTGACAATCCCAATTTACATACAAGGCCTACACGGCCGCTATACATCGGTCAACACGACCGGAATCCAAACTCACACGCAGTTATATAATTTGGCCTCAGGCCATCAACCAAAATAAATGATAAACAGTCTAAAATAAATAGACTTACCCCTTCTGCCATCTGGGCAGGAATACTCAATAAAATCCAATCAAACCAAAATCCGAATAAGGTTCATAAGGACACCAAAAATCCATGAATACCAACATTAATCTCCAATCCTATACATGTCCTCTAATCAAAATCCAGATACCATAAAACAAAAATCCCAAAACAGACATTTACGACGAGTGGGGTCCGGCAGCTGCACTCTCCTGACAGCTTCATCCTGAAATAGATATAAATCAACGGGGTGAGTTCAAAGAACTCTGCGGGTATAGTAGATATGCAAAGTAAGGTATAGCTAACAATAAAAATATCATGCCAGTACAGTCTCACATAAATAGGGTATGCAAGCAAGAAATACAAAATGACTGTACTTACCTGAATCTCCTACCCTGATATAGGAGCATGTGCCTGACTAGAAGTAATAAAGTCCTGACCATATATAAACATGTATCCTGTATGCATGACAATCATATGCACATCCAAGGCATCAATAAAAATGCAGCAAACACAATACAAATGCAATCCGTTCAAAGTGCATGCGTGCGATGACATGGTCACCACCGACGCCGATCCGCCTCTGCCAGCGATGGTGAAGCCCAGGAGTGGGTAGGGCTATGACAATTGTGCACTCTGCCATCATCACTGCTCTGGTGGCCGAGTGGGCGAGGATCTTTGTCGGAGTACACCTATCCTTCTTCCCCAAACATAGTGGGGGAGCTAAGCTCTCATCTCCCGGTGTCATAGACCAGAGGAGGGATCCCTGCCCGCTACTACGCTGCCTCATCGCTACCCATGAGTGGACCATCGGAGCCTGACAGAGCAACTGCACACACCCTCCTGATGTACCACTAACCCATGAGTGGCAGTGTGTGCAGGCCATGTAACTAGCTGCGGGCTCAACAATAATGGAACCCCGTTCAGCCAGCATGCAATCATGCAAAAATGGTGCATGATACTAAAGCATGTAAATCCTACTCAAAATACCTATCCGAATAATATGTACAATCAATATGTACATATCCCTAATCCATATACTATGATCCAAATCAAACAGGGAAATATAATCATATCCTATCACATGCATGTATCTAGTAGGCACCAAAAGCATACTAGGTATATAAACATGAAAAATTATTGTAAGCTATCCTAACTAGCATATCAATAATGACTATATCTAAAAGATAAGTCAAAAATACCCGCCTGAATATATATCTGCAAGAATGAAACCGTCACGACTGGGGACCTGCCTCGTGACCGAAACCTGCATATAGCATAACTATAGTTAAGCACAAAATATACAATTCAACGACAAATCGAATAATTAATCGATTTCCTTCATAACCCAATTAACCCAAACCAATTTCCAATTCTCCTTGTCCACAAATATCCATACAATTAATTTAGCCCAATTAATTCCAAATCAATTAACCTAATTCATCACCTACAAAAAAATATCCTCAAGATCAAACAATATCACCCAAATCCCATATCCTCCGAATACCGTACCGATCAACCGAATAACACCGGAATCAACCCAAATCGACCAATCAAGCTCACCCGCCCTAGAAATTCCATCCACAGCCGATACCCCCAACTCAATTTCTTAAATTCACAGTGACACCTCCAACCCTAACCACACGACACCCTCCAAATAAAACCCTCACAACCCCTCTCAGCCGGCCCCAATTCCTTCCCTACTGCCCGTGTAAACAGGGGTGGTGATTCTTTCACTGCCGATCGCAGAGAAGACTCAGGGACGAGAAGAAACTGCCGAGAAGGAGAAATGGCGAGCCGAGGCGACGACGCTGGGGTGAGGCGCACTGTCCGGAGACGAGAAGAAAGGGTCGGCCCGTCGCTTAGGCGTAAGAGACCGACGGCAGGCCGTGGCAAGTGGAGGCTTCGAACGCGGTGGGTTGGCGACTGCACCGGAAAAGCGGCGGTCGAGGCGAGGAAATCGGCGATTCTGTCGCCTCGGCAAATCGACAAGGCTGGCTCGGGCACGCGCGACGATGGACGGCGAACTCGCGGCGTCAGGCGGCGGTGCTCGCGGGAGCGCAAACGAGGGCTGCGATGGGGGAGAGAAGGCTCGGCCGGAGAAGAAAGCGTCGCCGGCGAAGGAGAGACCGACGGCGGAAACTAGGGCGCCGACGGAGGAGGGATGGCGTCGGGCAGAAGGAGAAGGACGCGAAAGGAACTGCCGAACGAGGTTGCGGCGAGGAAAGGAAAAAAGGAAATAGAAAATAGAAATTAGGTTTTCATCGTGTATTTAACCCCTTTAAATAGACCCCTCTAAAACCTATTTATTTTATCCCCATAAAAGTCTCGTACGGAGTCCGTTTAAATCCAGAAAAATTCTGAAAAAATTCTTAAAATTCCCTAAAAATCCCGAAAAATTTCCAGGATTATTTCCTTAATTATTTGGCCATTTAATTTAATATTTTAAATTTTCCAGTATTTAACATCCAGACTTTATATAATCTATCAAAACCCCACCTATAAAGATGTCCTCGCACATAATCCAATTCATACTGAAACAAATTGCCACACCGTCGACATAGACAATGAATTTTTGATAAATTCAAATTGATCATATAATTCTCTGCAATATTTATAAACTAATTCAACTCATTTATATATTCAGTACTAATCCGATTCTAAATTATTATCTAACTTTTATCCATATTCTTAAACCCTGGTTAAACATATATACAACAATTTTGATGTTACTTTTCAATAAAAGGAATTTACCAACTCAAATTTAGTTATCACATACAAAATAATCACACAATTTATAATTTAAACCTCACACAACATAATATACAATTTGCATTATAATCCTATATTTATCATCGAATATTATAATCTAAAAATCAGAAAACCCTAACCTTATTCTCTAATCACAAAATGATCCTAAAATCATCTGATTTACAATATATCTTCAAATGTATCATCTAAGCAATAAGTTATTGCTTAATTCATATGTTCAAATCTAAATGATAAAAAATCTTAAATTCATCATCTCATCGCTAACAAAACCCTACCAACCGTATATATAATCTACAATAATCTACAATAGCCCCTAGGGCAAATCCAGATGGCTAGCTTAGCCACGTTAAGACTTGAAAGGGCAAGGGGTCGATTCCTAGAGGTGACGACCAGGCTACCGATGACTCCTCATTTCTACGCTAGCCACCTGACACCTGATTTATCCCCCTCTACACGTAGGGGTAGCAGTGGGGGGTCGCTAATGTGGTGATTCCATATTTTTTTACAATAATCTTAAACCCTAACAAAACTCTAATTTCATTGTCTGAGTATAATAAAATCCTAAATTTATCATCTAATCAAGACAATCATAACAACAATATAAAAAAAACCCTAAATTTATTGTAAAACTTTGAAGAAAGAATTCGGATAAATCTAAGTCGAAGTTGGAGAAGAAGCCGTTGAGGGAGTCACGTTGACGGAGTCATGCCAAGGAAGTCGCCTGAAGAGGGAGTCGCGCTGAGGGAGTCGCCTGAAGAGGGAGTCACCGGAAGAGGAGTCGTGTCGAGGAGTCGCACCGAAAAAGGAGTCGTAGGAAGAGGAGTCGCGCTAGAAGAGGAGTCTCACCGAGCTGGAGCCGGAGCCGAAGCCAGAGCACGGAGATGAAGGAGGATTCGCGTGGAGCTTATCACCGGAGAATCGCCGGAAGAGGGAGTCGCACCGAGAAAATGGGGGAATCGGGCGGCGCCGAGGGTTTTTTACGCGATTATTAGCAACGAATTAACTATATCCGTCGCTAATATTTATTATAATAGCGATGAATTGATAAATTTCATCGCTAATATTGATCATCAGTCGACTAGAGGGATTGACGACTTGACTGTCAGCAATTTGGCCCCATTCACAGAATCGAGTTAACTCGACTGAAATGTTTGCGACGAACATTATATATATAAATCGCTAATAAATGATCATTTGGCGAGGATCAATGACTCATTGTGGCTCATTGACAATTTGTGACAACTTTTAATTGTTCGCCGCTAAGAAATTACGACGAATATATATTTATTCGTCTCTAAGTATTATTTTACGATGATATTTTATATTTCGTCGCAAATATAATATTATTTTGAGACAACATATTTATTCGTCGTAAATATCTAGTTTTAGCGATAAATTAGTAATTCGTCGCTAATATTTCGTCGCTATTTTCTATTTTTTTTTTGTAGTGATTCATTCATTGGTAAACCACATTGTAGAGTGATGATAGTCTTTGCATTTTTCTTTGAACTTATTTTTTTTATCTCCCTACTCCATCTATCTAAGTTGATTGGTTCATCATCTCTATCTATACAAATATTTTCTTTATGTTCATCCATATATCAATCTATCATAAGATACTCTATTCTTGATTTTAATTAAGTAAAATTTAATCCATCAAAAGGAAATGATTTTGTGGTGGATTATTCATGTTACATTGGCATCTTCTTAAATGTTAGTTCAAATAATAAACCTAGCTCTGATACTTGATTGGAATGTCATAAGTGGTGTATAGATAGTGTTGAATTATTTATTAATTCCTTGCACACAACAAACTCCAAAAATAAATATCAATGGTGAGTATCTATTTACGATGATTAGACTATTGAGCACATAAAGTGTCACGCCTGAGGGAGTCCCCACCAGATAAAAATCCGACAGCATCTCCCCTGTACGGGTGACAATACGAATCTTGTATACAAGACACACACGACCCACTATACATCGGTCAACACAACCGAAACATAAACCACACATACAGATCATATATAGACCTCAGGCCAACAACCAAAGTAAAGAAAAAGTCTACAACATCTAGACTTACCTCTTCTGTCATCTGAGCAGGAATACACAATCAAAACAAATCGAATAAAAGTCCATAAGGACATATCAAATACCACCAAAACATCCACGAGTATATAACCAAAACATAAGTCCTACACATGTCTTCTAGTCAATAAACCAAAACCATAAGACCAAAAACAAAACCATTAACCATTACGATGAGGGGGATTGGCAGTTGGACTCTCCTGACCGTGTCAACCTGAAATAGATATAAAGCAACGAACTCAGTGGGTATCAAGTCGATATGCATAGTAAGATATATCTAACAATAATAATCATGTTAGTACAGTCTCTTGATCAATAATAGAAAAATGCAAGAAAGAGATGCGGGAAGACTGTACATACCTGAATCTCCTATCTTGACATAGGAGTATGAGCCATACTAGCAGAAATAAGGTCGTCAGACCAAATACATAATGTATCCTGTATGCATGTCAATCATATGCAACAACCAAGGCAGTAACCAAAATGCAGCAAACACAAACAAATGTCATCCATGCAATATACATGCGATGCAAATGACATGGTCACCCCCGACGCTAGTCAGCCGCCTCACATGCAATGATGAAGCCGAGTGGGTAGGGCTATGACAACTGTGCACTCTGCCATCACTGCTCCTGAGTTACCGAGTGGACAGGATGCTGTCGGAGTACACCTATCCTCCTACCCTAAACAGAGTGGGGGAGCAAAGCTCTCATCTCCCAGTGTCGTAGACCAGAGGAAGGATCCTTGCCCACTACCACACTGCCTCACCGCTACCCATGAGCGGACCAGCGGAGCCTGACAGAGCTACTGCACATACCCTCCTGATGTACCACTAACCCATGAGTGGCTGTGTTTGCAAATCATGTAACTGGCTGCGGGCTCAACTACAAAGGAACCCTGACCAGCCAACATGCAATCATGCAAGATGGTGCATGACACTAAAGCATGTAACACCAACCGAAATATGTCTCCAAATTATATGCACAAAAAAAATGAGTACATATCAATGACCTAGGTATACAGGGAAAGTATATCTAAAAGCTAATCAAGTGCATGTCACAACTCCCAAAATAAGTACACATGGCAGGTATCAAAATAATATCGACTAAGATAGAAATGCATGCATCATGTATGACACAGTGACATACAAGGGTAGATAAGACATAAAAATTACTGCGAGCTATAGCTAACTAAGCATATCAACTTGACAATATATAAAAGATAAGTCAAAGTACCCGCCTGCTAAAATACTCGAAATAATGAAATCTTCACACCCGTGGACTTGTCTTGTGACAGAGATATGCATATAACATAATTACCATTAAGTCCAAGCACACGATATCGATTAAATAAATTCTACATCAAACCTGTATTCACTTAATCTACCGAATACGAGTACAACACCTCGATACACCCATTTAGGGCTCTAACCAATCTCAAAATCACCCTCTGCTCCAATGTAAGGCAAAACCAGAGCATCTCCTCACCATAACAGCCCAACCGAGTCCTCTCCTCTCACTCACAGCCATTACAACAACACACACTCAATTCGCAACACATAATCGACCAAAAATTCCAACTCACGGCCGTGCACAGTCACACGACAGCACAATTGTCAACAAACTTACTGCAAAACCAGATCCAAGTTTATTACAATTCAACCAACCCATTCCTCCAATCAACCTGCCGCACGACACCCATCAGACCCATTCACTCAGCCACAGTCGAGCAAATTGGCACTCACCGTCCAATATTCAATAGCAATTCCATGGAATCGAAATGGACCAAAAGAAAAACAAAGGAAATCAAGACATATACCAACAATTGAGACTCCTTCGGCAGCAATTTCCCCAACCCTGTTCACCGGAGCAAAGATCTCAGCTGCCCTAAATCACCAACAACTGTGACCACCGGCAATCCTTCAGCCTCACGCTCACCGTTGGTTTGGCTATGGAGACCGGCGAGGCTTCTCCTCGCTGCCGCTTGCAGAGAAGAAGGAGAAGTGGGCTTGCCAAAGATCGCAACCCCAAATTTGAGCCAGGCGCAGACACCGCCGTCGCAAACTCCCAGTCACGTGCTCGTCGTCGGCTCGTCCGTGGCCACCGGCGAGGAGGCTTGTCGTCGCTTGCCGAGGGGAGGGAGTTGACCGAGAATCAGAGCGATGGCACGGGGAGAAGGTGTCACAGGAGAAGGAGAAACTGGGACGGCGTCGCGTGGGAATAGATCGCGAGAGAAGAGATGTGGTCGCGAGAGGAAAAACCGATGGTGCGGCACGTGAGAAACCGCGAGGAAGGAAAAAAAAGAATCACGATCGGGAAAACTAAACTTAGGTTTAGTGTAACGACCCGGCCCCTATTGGCGGAATTCGGCGACCCCTATTGGTCGACGACCGTCGCCCCTGTTGGCCCGTCGTTACTCACCTGGCTTGATCACTTGGTTACCAGGATTCATAAACTTTAGTACTTTGCACGAGGTCTAGAGTTGAATCACAGGGAAGGCAAACCCACTTCGGGGTGGAAGAGTGAGTAACGGCAGGGCCAGCGGCCGATCATCGCCGATAAAATATATTCGCCAATAGGCCGTCGTTACATTAAAGGTGCCTTTTTTATTATGCGACTTGGCTATTGGCTGGCTATTGGCGGAATTGGCGACCCTATTGGTCGACGGCCAGTACGCCTGTTGGCCGTCGTTACTCACTGGTCTTCCCACCCCTGAGTGGGTTTTGCCTTCCTAGGATTGAACTCTAGACCTCGTTAAGTACTAAAGTTTATGAATCACGGTAACCAAGTGATCTGGATCACTTGGTTGCGAGATTCATAAACTCTGGAGGTCTAAGTTCAATCTAGGAAGGCAAAACCCACTTCGAGTGGGGTCGACAATAAGTTGAAGAAAATGATAGGAAGAGGTGTATACACCTAGATGCATACAGTTATCGAATTCTTTTTCTAGATTACTGTGAAATAGGGAATCCGTTAAGAGCAGAACTTGGATGAGTTTACATTTTTACTCGAAAGGAATTGTAGATGGTTGAAGGATTGATCATTGACGTATTGCTATAATTTACCTTGATGATATATTGAGAGGTACAGGTGTTTACAAATATCTATGGTTAAAACATGTACAGATAGGATTAAAAGGATTTTTATATTTGGATCATATGGATTAATTGTGTTTCCACCGACAGGTGAGATGTTGAGATGATTACTACGGTCGTCCCCGTAAAGAGGGCATGAGCTTACCATCTCTCACTCACACGAGCTTACCTCGATACTTAATTTGTAGCTCTCGCTTCCGGCCTTCCACTCGATTCCTTCGGCTCCCTCCGAAGTCACTCGAGTGTTGCCCGACCACCGCGGCTTCCTCCGGGTGTCGCTAGCCTTCAGCTCTAGCTATAGTACTTTTCTGCACACTCGATTTAGCTCATGAGATAACGATGTAAACTTAACTTTGTGTCTTTGCCATAATCAAAACACAGGTTCGATTATCTAGTGCCCCTGCACCAACAATATTGAGCTAAACTCGAACTTTATAATTCGTAATGTACTTTCAGTTGAGCATTTCAAATTTAATTTACTCAGTGTTAGTCAATTGTGTGATAATAACTATAAGGTTACCTTCTTACAAAATGAATGCCTAATAAAAAATAGTGATACTTCACATGGGTTAGGTGTAACGACCGGCCCCTATTGGCACCTGGCCCCTATTGGCGGAATTCGGCGACCCCTATTGGTCGACGACCGTCGCCCCTGTTGGCCCGTCGTTACTCACCTGGTCTTCCCACCCCTGGAAGTGGGTTTTTGCCTTCCCCAGGATTCGAACTCTAGACCTCCAGGCTAAGTACTAAAGTTTATGAATCCACGGTCGCCCAGTTGCGGGAGTTCGTAAAGCTTTGGTACTTGCTGAGTCTAGGACCGAATCTGGAAAACCACTTCGAGAGGCCAGTGGTAACGACAGACCCAGCGGCGGCGATCGCCGACAATAGAGATCGCCAGTCAATAAAGACGATCGACCCATTAAAGGCACCTTTTATTGCTAGCGACCGAGGCCCTATTGGCGAGTCGAGACCCTGTTAGTGCGATGGCCAGTCGCCCCTGTTGGCGGAATTCGGCGACCCCCTGTGGTCGACGTAGCCCCGTTGGCCGTCGTTACTCACTGGACTTCCCACAGAGTGGGTTTTTGGTTACCAGGATTCATAAACTTTAGTACTTAGCCTGGAGGTCTAAAGTTCGAATCCTGGGGAAGGCAAAAACTCACTTCGAGGTGAAGTCGAGTACCGACGGGCCAACATGACGGCCGACCAACAATCGCCGACTAACAGCATATTGGCCGACCAATAGGTCGACCGCCAATAGGGGCCCGGTCATTACATTTAGGTATTTTAAACTTTAGGTTAATGCCACCTATTAACACCCTTAAATAGGTTCTACCAAAGCCTATTTATTTTATCCCCGTAAAAATCTCTTACAAGCTCCGTTTAATTCCAGAAAAATTCTGGAAAAATTCCTAAAAATCTCTAAAAATCCCGAAATAATTCCCAGGATTATTTTTCCTAAATTTTGGATATTAAATTTTATATTTTATTTTTTTTCATATTTAATATTCTCTCCCATTAATAAAAATTTGGTCCCCAAATCTCCTACTCAAATGCATAATGAGTAAGAGATACCACAAGTACTGAAAATATATCTCACACACCTTAAGTAAACAGGTGGGGGTATTGAGCTCTGATCTTTTCCTCAAGCTCCCAAGTAGCCTCCTCATCGGTGTGGTGACTCCACCCAACTTTAACGAGTCACACCGTCTTGTTCCGCAACTGTCGTTCTTTATGATCCAGAATCCATATCGGAACCTCTTCGTAAGTAGCATCAGGTTGTATGAAACCTGACACATCCGACAGAATATGTGTAGGGTCTGGCACATACTTCCTCATCATGGACACATGAAACACATCATGAATACCCGTCAAAGATGGTGGTAGCACTAGGCAGTAAGCGACTGCTCCGATCCTCTCCAAAATCTCGAAAGACCCAATGTACCTTGGAGCTAACTTACCACGGAGGCATAATCTCTTCACCCCTTTCGTGGGTGAGACTCGCAGGAATACATGGTCACCAATAGAGAACTCCAGAGGTCTCCGTCTCCGATCTGCATAACTCTTCTGACGATCCTGCGTCTCTGCCATCCTTCGTCTGATAGTACGGACCAACTCTGTCTCATGTTGAGCTCTCTGGGGTCCTAGTAACTGGGCCTCCCCAACCTCCTCCCAGAGGGTGGGTGTATGATACTGCCTACCATACAATGCTTCAAACGAGGCCATTTAGATAGCCGAATGATAACTGTTGTTGTAGGTAAATTCTACTAATGGCAAGTGGTCCTCCCAGTTGTCCCCGAAATCCATAACATAGGACCTCAGCAAGTCCTCTAGTGTCTGAATGGTCCGCTCAGACTGTCCATCTATTTGCGGATGGAATGCAGTACTAAAATGAAGCTGTGTGCTTAAGGCCTGCTGCAGACTCTGCTAGAACCGAAACGTGAATCGGGGATCTCTATCTGATATAATGCTCAAAGGAACACTATGCAATCTGATGATCTCCCGACAATATAACTCTGGCAAACGATTCAAAGAGTTGGTCTTCCGAATCGCTAAGAAGTGCGCGGATTTGGTTAGTCGGTCAACAACTACCCAAATCGCGTCATGGCCTTGACGTGTCCTAGGCAAACCCACCATAAAATTCATGGTAATGTGATCCCACTTCCACTCGGGAATAGGAATCCTCTGAAGTAGTCCGGCTGGTCTGGTGCTCAGCCTTTACCTATTGACAAACTAGATATCTAGCAACAAAATCTGCGATGTCTTTCTTCATGTCGTTCTACCAATACAAACGCCTTAAATCTCGATATATACGGGTTTCGCCTGGGTGGATCACAAATCGAGAGTGATGAGCCTCTTGAAGTAACTCCTCCATGATTGGGTGAGACTGAGGTACACATAATCTGTCCCAAAAATAAATTATATCTTCATCATCTTGGGTGAACTCAGTCTGCTGTCCAGAGGTTATCTGACTGCCAATGAACTATAAGTATTGATCACCGGCCTGAGCCTCTCGGACTCTTGTCCTGATAGGTGACTGAGCAACCACGGTAACAAGAACGCCCTGCTCTGGCCATCGCTTTGCTCAAGGCCCAACTCAGAAAAACTCTGAATCAAATCCGTGACTAAAACTCGGTAGCAAGCTAAAGTCCCTTGAGACTTACGGCTAAGTGCATCGGTAATCACATTGGCTTTCCCTGGGTGGTAGCTAATGGTACAGTCATAATCCTTCAGGAACGCCATCCATCTCCTCTGTCAGAGATTGAGTTCATTCTACGTAAATAGATATTTGAGACTCTTATGATCAGTAAGAATCTCAAATGTAATACCATACAAATGATGTCTCCAAATCTTCAAGGCAAAGATAATAGCAGCTAACTCTAGATCATGTACTAGGTAGTTTTTCTCATGCTCCTTCAACTGGCGAGAAGCATAAGAGACCACCCTGCCGTGTTGCATCAGTACTGTGCCTAAACCCTAGAGAGACGCATCGATATAAAGGATGAAATCATCGTCCCCTGATGGTAATACCAGAACCGGTGCTGACACCAGTCTCTTCTTCAACTCCTGGAAGCTAGTCTCGCACGCCTCTGACCACGTGAACTTCACGCCCTTCCTGGTAAGGCGTGTCAATGACATAGAAATGCTTGAGAAACCCTCAATGAACCATCTATAATATTCGGCTAAGCCCAAGAAACTGTGAACCTCCTGAACTGATTTTGGTTGCTCCCAACTGGTGACATCCTCGATCTTTTGGGGGTCAACTGAAATGCCTCTACTAGAAACCACATGTCCCAAAAAACCAACTGAGGGTAACTGTAACGCGCGACTTATTGAATCTCGATATAGTCGCTCGTCGAGCCTATCCAAACAAGGCGAAGATGTCGAAGGCGTGTTCCTTCGGAACGAGAATAGACCAGAATGTCATCAATAAAGACAATGACGAACCGATCTAGGAAATCCATAAATTTACGGTTCATCAAATCCATGAATACTGCCGAAGCATTGGTAAGCCCAAATGACATTATCAAAAACTCATAGTATCCATATTTGGTACGAAACGCTGTCTTCTGAACGTCTGAGTCTCTAACCCTTAGTTGATGATATCCGGGCCACAGATCAATCTTAGAATATACTGATGTACCTCTGAGCTGATCAAACAAGTCCTCAATACGTGGTAGGGGATATTTATTCTTGATGGTGATGATGTTCAACTGCCTGTAGTCGATGCATAATCTCATCGAACCGTCTTTCTTCTTTACGAAGAGAACTGGAGAACCCCAGGAAGATACACTAGGGTGAATAAAACCCCTGTCCAAAAGCTTCTGGAGTTGGACCTTTAACTCGTCTAACTCTCTCAGGGCCATTCGATAAGGAGATTTCGATACCGACGACGTCCCCGAAATCAACTCAATTATGAACTCCACTTGCCTTCTAGGAGGCAGGCCCGGTAACTCCTCTGGAAAGACATCCGAAAATTCTCGAACAATAGGAATATTCGAGATCTGAGAGTCACCATTGTCCTCTACATTGATCAATGATAATAGAAAACCCTGACAACCGTGTAATAGAAGCTTCTGAGCCTGAATCACAGAAATGGTCGATATGCTATCGTCCCGGATGCTAGTGAAATCCCACGAGGGTTGGTTCAGAGGTCGGAATGTAACCACCCTCGTCTGGCAATCAATTGTGGCATGATATGCTGACAACCAATCCATGCCAAGGATAATGTCAAACTCTACCATTTCCAGTACCAATAAATCTATAGTAAGTATAATATTACCGAAATCTAATGGACAACCTCGTACCTCCTGGGTAATGTCCAACGTATCACCGTACGGTAGGGAGATGGTTAGTCACTGTGATCTAATAGTAGGTAGTCTACAAATCTCCCTCATAAATGCACGAGAAATAAATGAATGTGAACTGCCAGTATCGATTAGCATATTAGCTAGAAATGCATAAAGTGAAACCGTACCATGGAAAACGGATTCGTTGGCTCGCTGCGCATCCTCTCTAGTAACCACATGAATCCGCCCAGTCTCCGGCGGAGGTGGAGGTGATAGCACTGCCAGAGGTGGCTGTGATTGGGCCTGAGGCGGATACGAAGGCTGCGACTAGTACTGCATCGTAGCTACGATCGGTAGTCTGAACCGATGGCGGGGCTATAGCCGAGCATCAATCGTGGTCATGCGCCGCGATCGCAATCGTATCGTGGCTAGGGCGCATCCGACATCGAGGTCTCAAACAGAACCCCGTGACATCGTGACGCATCGAGTACTTTTATGCATGCCATATGCGACTATTGTAGGGGGAGCTGTCCTCTGCTGGCGTTGTGAAGATTTGGCTGTTTGCCCCCCTCTCTGAGTCTGATCGATGTAATCGCCTCCTCGGATAGAAACCCGGAAGCCACATGCTGAGCCTTCAACGAACAATCTCGGCTGTGTCTAGGCTTTGTAATAATAACAATCGATCGCCCTGTGGTGCGATCGAGATGTTATGCTCTCTGGACCCACAACGAGTACAGTATGTGTCACTAGTGGGCGGCTTCCGGTTCTGCTGAGAAGACCGGGAGGGTCCAGCTGAAGATCGTCCTGATTTCTGAGGCCGGCTAGATGCCCCAGAGTTACTCTGACCCGACTGACTGCGACCACTTTGCTGCTGTCCAGTAGTCTGTGGCTGCTGGGTCTGTCCTGTGGTTCGTTCTGTCTGTTTCCTCTTCCTGTCAGAATTAGCTCTCTGTTGAGCCGACTCAATCAACATAGCTCTATCCAATGCTTCTCGGTAGAAAGAACTGCCAAATCCTACCATCTTAACCTGAAGATGCCGATCTAGTCCCTCAACAAATTGAAGCATGTGCGACCTATCCTCAACGATTAACTCTGGACAAAATCTGGCTAACCGATTAAATCGTGATTGTACTCCACCTGTGATTATTCGTCAAGACTCAAAAATCGACACGATCATCCGATATGACCGTGGAAGCATCGACTCTCAAAGGCCTCCCTGAATCTCACCCAAGTAATCTGCTGCTCACTGATGATTGAACGCTGCGTGTCCCACTAGACCTCGACCTCACCTCGTAAATGGAAGACCGCCAACTCTGCCTTCTCCCACTCGGAGCAAACCATGTAGAGGAAAGTATGCTCCATAGTCTCGATCCAAAACTGAGCCACGCTCGGATAAGTCTCTCCGTAGAATAGTGTGAACCGACTTTTCATCGACTTGGCTAAAATGGGGATCCGAGTTTGTGCCACAGTCACATCAGTAGGATGAATAGAGGTCATCGCAGAGCCGCGAAACCATCAGAGATGGTGTCGCTACATGGTGGGCATATATCGAGTAAGGGCCGACCGACACCACCGTGGGCCTGCTCGGTATGCAGAGTGTGCACTCATCAAGTGGGTGCCTGGTGTGTAGTAGTAGGGACTACCGGTGGTATCTCTGGGTATGCAGTAGCAGGTGCTACCAGGGGTATTGCGGAATATGATGGAGTGGGTACCACCAGTGGTACATCGGATACCGTAGAAGCGGGTATCTCTGGAGGAGGAACCGTCGGGGACTGAGGACCCATGACACCCACGACACCATGTGGAAACTGACCCTGATTGACATGCTCATCCTCAGTAGATCTTTCTGGCAACTCCGTTGCCAGATATCTCAATGTCCTCTTGCGGCCGCCTGACCACGCCTGCCAGCAGAGCACGCCCACCTCATTTCATATATGTTAAATTTATTACCCAAATGTTACTACGAGTAAACATATATAAAATTAATCATCTTACCTATTTGCCGCTAGGAGAGGTCCCGTCGCTTCCAAGTCCCCAAATCGACCTCGTCAATAATACCTTGAATTTCCGAAACATAAAAATCGTCGGAAATCCATACAAATCTGAAAATCTCTAGATTGACTCGTAAAAACCTGTCAAACGTGGCGAACTCCGAAAAATCAAAAAACCCCTAGGAACTCGAAAACCTAGGCACTCTGATACCAAATAAATTATCACGCCCTGAGAGAGTCCCCGCCAGACGAAAATCCGGCAGCATCTCCCCTGTACGGGTGACAATACGAATCTTGTATACAAGGCACACACGACCCACTATACATCGGTCAACACAACCGAAACATAAACCACACATACATATCATATATAGGCCTCAGGGCAACAACCAAAGTAAAGAAAAAGTCTACAACTTCTAGACTTGCCTCTTCTGCCATCTGACCAGGAATACACAACCAAAATAAATCGAATAAAAGTCCATAAGGACATATCAAATACCACCAAAACATCCACGAGTATATAACCAAAACACAAGTCCTACACATGTCTTCTAGTCAATAAACAAAAACCATAAGACCAAAAACAAAACCATTAACCATTACGACGAGGGGGATTGACAGCTGGACTCTTCTGACCGTGTCAACCTGAAATAGATATAAAGCAACGGGGTAAGTTCAACGAACTCAGCGGGTATCAAGTTGATATGCATAGTAAGATATATCTAACAATAATAATCATGCCAGTACAATCTCTTGATCAAAAATAGAAAAATGCAAGGAAAAGATGCGGAAAGACTGTACATATCTGAATCTCCTATCCTGAAATAGGAGTATGAGCCATACTAGCAGAAATAAAGTCGTCAGACCAAATACATAATGTATCCTGTATGCATGTCAATCATATGCAACAACCAAGGCAGCAACCAAAATGCATCAAACACAAACAAATGTCATCCATGCAATATGCATGCGATGAAAATGACATGGTCACCCCTGACGCCAGTCAGCTGCCTCACACGCGATGGTGTAGTCGAGTGGGTAGTGCTATGACAACTGTGCACTCTGTCATCACTGCTCCTGAGTGACCGAGTGGACAGGATGTTGTCGGAGTACACCTATCCTTCTACCCCAAACAGAGTGGGGGGAGCAAAGCTCTCATCTCTCGGTGTCGTAGACCAGAGGAGGGATCCCTGCCCGCTACCACGCTGCCTCACCGCTACCCATGAGCGGACTAGCGGAGCCTGACAGAGCTACTGCACACACCCTCCTGATGTACTACTAACCCATAAGTGGCTGTGTATGCAGATCATGTAACTGGCTGCGGGCTCAACTACAAAGGAACCCCGACCAGCCAACATGCAATCATGCAAGATGGTGGATGACACTAATGTTAGTAATATATATGAGAGATGTCCTAAGGCAATCGCCTTATGTATGAACCATTTATATGATAAATGAAGATTCACTATTTGAGTATACATGTTTCATGTATTTGATTGGATCTTAAACTCATTTACTGAATGTCCACGATACGATTCACAGCATGAGAGAATTTGTGATTGGATCACAACTAGTGAGTATCTCTACATGTGTAATTGTGATGTATCGGAATTATCCTTAGTCGATGAATTGATGGATTTGGACACCATCAATTTTGTCAAGACTAGCACGAGGTATACTCCTTGGTGTATCTAAGCAGCTGATTCTCACTGGCTGGAGACATTGTGATGTCCGAAGTTGATCGTGGATGCTAGTTATGGTAACTAGTTCATTGGAGTGACCAGCCGTAAGACTTCATATGGTTCTCTGCATATATAGATATGTTAATGAAGTTCTTACTGTAGCTTATGCGGCGTTTCTTCGACGGCAGTATTCGCGTCATTCTGATCATGGAGACTTATGCTTTGACATCTTAAGCAAGCATCTTTAAGGAGATGTGGACCCGGGATGATTGGGTATAAGTCGAAGTGATCCAAGGTGTTTGAATAGCCTATAAAGGATTCACCACTCCTTGCGATGAGATGTATACCCATGGCCTCTCGTTGGATTGTTACTAAAGTCTTTGGCCAAAGCATTACATGTTTAGAGTAAGGTACTCTTCGATACATGTGCAGTAACTAGAATCCGTAGGACGAGAAAATGATACTTGGGCTAGGTGTGACGTAGTCAGCCTAGTGGGGACTGACACTATAGACCATGTCCTGAACCAAGTGGGTATAAGATGAGTGAAGGGAATGGGGCACGATTCATTCGAGCTGCTGAAGGGTTTCAGAAATAGTTCTGGATCAACCGTTGATCTTTTCAGTTAATTGGGGATCATGATGTACTACTAGGTGTCACTCATGATCGTTCTATAATTAATGGTTAATTATAGACGGCCAACATAAACCGAGAACCTATTTGGTCACACGCACAACGAGCGTAATCCGAAGGATTTAAAACGAGCTTGAGAATGGGATTCTCAGACCGAGAGAAACTAGGTTTGGTTGGACCAAACAAGAAACGAGCATGAAATCATTTCAGTCGCAATGGAAGCGTGGATGGGCCGTGTCTTATGAAGACATAATGGATGAACCGAAATGGTTTAGTTCTAATCCAATGGAGGAGAATAAACCAAAGGGTTTGGTTTATTTTAAACAAATGAACCAAAAGTTGGTTCGGTTCGTTTTAACTTAAAATAAACCATCATGGTTTGGTTTATTTTAATTTATATTAATGGAGCAGGTTAACGGGCCTTATGGTTATGATCTAATAACCATTAAGAGAATTAGTTCTCTATAAAAGAGGGCTTAAGGTGTTGTTAAGCCCTAATCAAAAGCCCTAACCTAATTGTGGCCGCCCAACCTCTCCCTCCTCTCCATCTAGTAGGCGCCAACTCCTTGCCGCCGCCCAACTCCTCCAACCGCGACCAGCCGCTGCCGCCTTCTCCACTTGCCGGCCGAGCTGCTGCCGAGGAGCTCCGTGATCATCCTTGGCTCCGGCGACAAGGTGAGCACATTGCTTTCCTTATTTGGCGGCGCAAGGTCTTCACCAAAGCTGTCCAATTTTCTGGACAGCTTGTTTCTTCTTGTCGGAGCATCGCTTGACGACGTGTGGAGCTCCGACAGCGCCTCCTTGCCGGGATTCGATCTCCGCAATCCTCATAGGTGGAGGACGGCGATTCACAAACGGTTGACGAATTCTTCTCCGGAGAAGCGAGTTTTTGAGGACTCGTTTTGGATCCGAATTTTGATTCGGATCGTAATCTTCTCTCGATCACATCGTCTTCAACACGAGGCTAGTAACCCGTACGAAGACGAGGCTAGTAACCCGTATGAAGACGAGGCTCGTGACTTAGTGAAGTCATCCCGAAGATATTCGGCGTGGATACGGATAGAGACAATTCTAGCGAGAATCGTTCCGGTTGATGTCTTTTCCGCTACACGTGATACGTCAGGTATACGTAGTTTAAGTTTCCTTTTATTGTAAAATTTGAATTTACGGTTATGTCTACACATGTTGTACTATGCATGCGTGTGATGTGTGTGTTGTAATAAATATATATTTATTATTTTTATTTCTTCCGCTGTGCACATGTTTACGAAACATATTCGAACATACACTCGCCGCGGTGCCGGAAACCCAACAGTGGTATCAGAGCCCAGGTTGTGTTTCAACATAATCGTAAAATGGTTTTGCGATAGTCATAATGATATTTCTGGAAATTTTCTACTTTTGGAAAGTTATAAGTATTTATGGAAATTTTTCAATTTTGGAAAGTCTAGAAGTATTTATGGAAATCTTCCACTTTTGGAAAGTTGGAAGTATTTATGGAAATTGATATTTTCCATAAATAAAATATTTGATTAGATTTTGGAAATTTGTTTCCTAATTTAATCATGATTTGATTTGGGAAATCAAATCTTAAAATATTTTATTTCCATAAGTAGTTTTGATGATTTAGGAAATTGATTTCCTAAATTGACTTTCTTTAATCAACTATTTCCACAAATAAAATATGTGATTAGATTTGGAAATTTGTTTCCTATTTTAATCATGATTTGATTTGGAGAATCAAATCTTAAACATATTTTATTTCCATAAATAGTTATGACATATAAGGAAATATTGTACATGACATAATTGTATGTCATGTAATTGCATTAGATGCATATCATTATGCCATGCATGTCGTGACATGTAGATGTATGTCATGTATGTCATGCCATGTAGATAATAGTTATTTGCATGCAAAGAGGATGAGACATAAAAACCCTAACTCAATATTAAAGCATACACCTTCCATTAATATGGTTAGAACCAGAGTTCCGTTTCTTGTTCGGGTTGTTGGACTCTCTCCAAGCCCGGCTCGAACCCGAACATGTTCAAACCATGGAATAGTTTAATACTAATATGGTAAGAGTCAGAGGTCAATCGTTAGCTTTGGTTGTTGGACTCTCTCCAAGCTGGGCTAATTGGTTGAATGCACTCTAACCATATTAAAATTATTTCTCGATTAATGGGTTGGCTTTAACCTGGAGCATCGACTTGTTGGACTCTCTCCAAGGTCGATGTAAAGGGAGGTGAAGTTGGGTGCTATGCATATGATGCATACTTGTTAATGAGTTAACAATCCGATGTATGTGTGAACATTCAATTAGTTGATAGCACATTGTGATAATTGCATATACGTGATATGCAATCGGTATAGTTGATACCTACCATCGTAGTTATGAATGGCTTGTTGGACTCTCTCCAAGGTTGTTCATATCTATGATGGATATCAGCCCATTCGGAGATGGACCTATGATCTCCCGAAGTAATTTTGGGGTTTTTTGAAATTTGAAAAATGAATGAGATTTATAAATGTATATTGATGCATTTTAAAATCATTTTCTCATATATGCTCGTTTTGTATTTCTAAGATTGATCATGATGTCTTTGAATTTGCGTTCCATTTTGGATTCGAATAAATTGACTGGGCCGAACTTCTTGGACTGGCTTAGAAACTTGAGAATTATTCTCAAGGTTGAAAAGCTTGCAAATGTCCTCGAAGCGCCTCTTCCCGCCCGTCCTAGTGACAATGCAACTCTGGACCAATTGTTAGCCTATCAGAAACATGTGAGTGATTCTGAACAAATGAGTTGCATAATGCTAGCCATGATGGAACCCAAGCTACGGAAGCAGCATGAGCATATGGATGCTCATATCGTAGTCCTTCGTCATTATGAGTTGTTTGATAAGCAAGTGAGATTCGAAAGGTTCGAAGTCTCCAAGCTCCTCTTCACCTCTGAGATGCAAGAAGGTTCATCTGTGGTACTGCTCAACATGCTGAAGACTGTGGAGCCTTCTGAGAAGCATGAGCAGGGGACGGTGTTGTTAGTTGATTCCTCGAAGAAAGGTTCTAAGAGGGAGTCAAAGGAACAACAGAAGGGGAAGAAGAAAAATGCTAAAAAGGCAAAACCAGCTCAAAAGGGCACTTGCCATCATTATGGCAAGTAGGGCCATTGGCGAAGAAATTGCAAGATTTATCTTGAGTCCGTGAAGAAGAATAAGGCATAAGATGCTCCATCTTTTTCATATATCTTCAAGTATTGATTGTCATTCTATTTCCTCGCATACACTTGGGTATTAGATACTGGTGTGACTCACATATATGTAATGACATACATGGGCTAAGGAATAGAAGAAGACTCGCCAAGGAGAGTCAAATTTACGTGTTGGGAATGGAGCAAAGGTTGCTACACTCGCCATCGAACGCATTTTGTCAAAACTCCTGTAGGACTTGTCTTAGAACTGGATAATTGCTTTTATGTTTCTTCGTTGATAAAGAACATCATTTCTATTTCTTGTTTAAATAGAAATGGATACCATTTGACTTTTAGTAACAATTGTTGTTACATAACTTTGAATGGAGTTCTTTATGGGACTGGAACTTTAAGCAATGGTGTTTATACGTTGGACGTATCCAAATGACATTTGCAATATCGGCGAGCAACAAGCGTGCTCGAAAGGATAACCAAATAGACTCCTACATATGACATTGTCGCTTGGCCATGTAAGCAAGAACGATAATTACACCGATGTGGAATTCTGGAATCGTTTGAATTGGATTCATATGATACATGTGAATCATGCTTAAAAGGAAAGATGACTAAGTTACCTTTTTCAGGAAAAGGTGAACGAGTGGGAGAGTTACTAGGTCTAATACATACTGATGTATGTGGACCTATGTCAACTCAAGCTTTAGGAGGCTATAGCTACTTCATTACCTTCACCGATGATCACTCACGGTTTGAGTATGTGTTCTTGATGAAACACAAGTCTGAAGCCTTTGAAAGGTTCAAAGAATTCAGAAATGAAGTAGAGAAACAACATGACAAGAGTATTAAAATACTTCGATCAGATCGAGGTGGTGAATACTTAAGTCAAGAGTTTCTTGATTATCTAAGAGACAATGGCATATTGTCTCAATGGACTCCGCCATATACACCACAGCATAATGGTGTATCTGAGAGGCGTAACCGGACCTTGTTGGACATGGTCAGGTCAATGATGAATCATACGAATCTTCCCAAGTCCTTTTGGGGCTATTCACTTCAGACAGCTGTTTACTTGTTAAACAGAATGCCAACCAAGGTAGTCTCTACTACTCCATATGAGATATGGAATTGTAAGAAACCTCATGTATCTTACTTGAAGATATGGGGTTGTCCTGCTTATGTGAAGCGGACTGTATCAGACAAATTGGATGCTAAGTCTGATAAATGTCTATTTATTGGATACCCTAAGGAAACAAGGGGTTACCAATTCTATCATCCTGTGGAACAAAAGGTATTTGTTTCAAGGCATGCTGTGTTTCTAGAGAAAGAGTTTCTCTTGCAAGAAAACAGTGGGAGTGTCGTCGATCTTGAGGAGGCTCGAGAGACTCAAATAGATATTGATGAGATACCTGGTGAAGCACAACAGCCAACAACTCATAGTGATGAGCAATCGGCTAGACCTATTGTAACACCACATCTTCGTAGATCTGGTAGAACACACAACATTCCTCAGAGATATGGATTTCTCGTAAGTGAATCGAACGACGTGTTACTCATTGATGATGAGCCCGCCAGTTATGAAGAAGTGCTGACAAGTTCAGAAAGGGATAAGTGGCTTGAAGTCATGAAGTCGGAAATGGATTCTATGTATGAAAACCAAGTTTGGAACTTGGTTGACCCACCTGAAGGCATAAAGCCTATAGGGTGCAAGTGGGTTTTCAAGAAGAAAACCGATATGGATGGTAATGTGATTACCTATAAAGCTAGATTAGTGGCGAAAGGATATCGTCAAAAACAAGGTGTTGATTATGACAAAACCTATTCGCCTGTAGTTATGCTTAAATCCATTCAGATGCTCCTGGCCATAGCGGCTCATTATGATTATGAGATATGGAAGATGAATGTGAAAACAGCTTTCCTTAATGGAAATCTGCTCGAGGATGTGTATATGATATAGCCTGAGGGTTTCACATCGGTTGATAAAACCAAGGTATGCAAATTGCGACGGTCCATATATGGATTGAAGCAAGCATCCAGGAGCTGGAATATCCGTTTTGATGAGACGATCAAAAAGTTTGATTTCTCACAAAATCCAGACGAACCTTGTGTGTACAAGAAGGTTAGTGGGAGTGTAGTCGTGTTCCTAGTATTGTATGTCGATGACATATTACTTATAGGAAATGATGTTTCAATCTTACAGTCAGTTAAGGTTTGGTTATCCAAGACATTCTCCATGAAAGACCTGGGAGAAGCAACCTACATCCTCGGGATTAAGATCTATAGAGATAGATCGAAATGGTTGCTTGGTCTTTCGTAGTCTACATATATAGACCGAGTGCTAAAGAGGTTTAGCATGTCGGAATCCAAGAAAGGTTTCCTACCCATCAGGCATGGGGTACACCTTTCGAAGTCTATGTGTCCACGCACAGAAGACGAGAGGATTTGCATGAGTAAGATTCCCTATGCATCCGCAATAGGATCTATCATGTATGCTATGTTATGTACGAGGCCCGATGTATCGTATGCTCTGAGTGTCACGAGCAGATACTAGTCTGATCCAGGAATGGATCATTGGGTGGCTGTTAAGATGATCCTTAAGTACTTAAGAAGAACTAAGGATGTGTTCCTAATATATGGAGAAGGGGACATGGTGATACGCGGGTATACGGATGCCAGCTTTCAGACAGACAAGGATGATTCCAGGTCTCAGTCTGGATACGTGTTCACCTTGAATGGGGGCGCAGTGAGTTGGAAAAGTTCCAAACAAGACACTGTAGCAGATTCTACCACTGAGGCAGAATACATTGCAGCTTCGGAAGCAGCAAAGGAAGCGGTTTGGATCAAGAAGTTCATTTATGAACTTGGTGTGATTCCAGCCATTGTTGAAGCAATACCGGTCTACTGCGACAACAATGGAGCAATTGCACAGGCGAAAGAGCCAAGGTCTCATCAACGATCCAAACATGTGCTTCGCCGCTATCATCTTATCAAAGAGATCATCAGTAGGAACGAAATACAAATCGAGAAAATTCCCACTGAAAGGAACTTAGCGGATCCTTTGACTAAAGCATTACCTCAAAGTAAGTTTGAGGGTCATGTTAGTGCTTATGGTATTGGATACCGTAGCGATTGACATTAGGCCAAGTGGGAGTCTGTTAGTAATATATATGAGAGATGTCCTAAGGCAATCGCCTTATGTATGAACCATTTATATGATAAATGAAGATTCACTATTTGAGTATACATGTTTCATGTATTTGATTGGATCTTAAACTCATTTACTGAATGTCCACGATACAATTCACAGCATGAGAGAATTTGTGATTGGATCACAACTAGTGAGTATCTCTACATGTGTAATTGTGATGTATCGGAATTATCCCTAGTCGATGAATTGATGGATTTGGACACCATCAATTTTGTCGAGACTAGCACGAGGTATACTCCTTGGTGTATCCAAGCAGCTGATTCTCACTGGCTGGAGACATTGTGATGTCCGGAGTTGATCGTGGATGCTAGTTATGGTAACTAGTTCATTGGAGTGATCAGCCGTAAGACTTCATATGGTTCTCTGCATATATAGATATGTCAATGAAGTTCTTACTGTAGCTTAAGTGCGATGTTCCTTTGACTTGCGGTATTCAAGTCATCTTGATCATGGAGACTTATGCTTTGACATCTTAAGCAAGCATCTCTAAGGAGATGTGGACCCAGGATGATTGGGTATAAGTCGAAGTGATCGAAGGTGTTTGAATAGCCTATAAAGGATTCACCACTCCTTGCGAGGAGATGTATACCCATGGCCTCTCGTCGGATTGTTACTAAAGTCTTTGGCCAAAGCATTACATGTTTAGAGTAAGGTACTCTTCGATACATGTGCAGTAACTAGAATCCGTAGGACGAGAAAATGATACTTGGGCTAGGTGTGACGTAGTCAGCCTAGTGGGGACTGACACTATAGACCATGTCCTGAACCAAGTGGGTATAAGATGAGTGAAGGGAATGAGGCACGATTCATTCGAGCTGCTGAAGGGTTTCAGAAATAGTTCTGGATCAACCGTTGATCTTTTCGGTTAATTGGGGATCATGATGTACTACTAGGTGCCACTCATGATCATTCTATAATTAATGGTTAATTATAGACGGCCAACATAAACCAAGAACCTATTTGGTCACACGCACAACGAGCGTAATCCGAAGGATTTAAAACGAGCTTGAGAATGGGATTCTCAGACCGAGAGAAACTAGGTTTGGTTGGACCAAACAAGAAGCGAGCATGAAATCGTTTCAGTCGCAATGGAAGCGTGGATGGGCCGTGTCTTATGAAGACATAATGGATGAACCGAAATGGTTTGGTTCTAATCCAATGGAAGAGAATAAACCAAAGGGTTTGGTTTATTTTAAATGAATGAACCAAAAGTTGGTTCGGTTCATTTTAACTTAAAATAAAATATTATGGTTTGGTTTATTTTAACTTATATTAATGGAGCGGGTTAACGGGTCTTATGGTTATGATCCAATAACCATTAAGAGAATTAGTTCTCTATAAAAGAGGGCTTAAGGTATTGTTAAGCCCTAATCAAAATCCCTAACCTAATTGTGGCCGCCCAACCTCTCCCTCCTCTCCTTCTAGTAGGCGCCAACTCCTTGCCGCCACCCAACTCCTCCAACCGGCGACCAGCTGCTGCCGTCTTCTCCACTTGCTGGCGTCGAGCTGCTGCCGGAGGAGCTCCGGTGATCATCCTTGGCTCCGGCGACAAGGTGAGCACATTGCTTTCCTTATTTGGTCAGCGCAAGGTCTCCACCAAAGCTGTCCAGTTTTCTGGACAGCTTGTTTCCTTCTTGTCGGAGCGTCGTTTGGATGACGTGTGGAGCTCCGACAATGCCTCCCTTGCCCGGGATTCGATCTCTGGCAATCCTCATAGGTGGAGGACGAAGGATTCGTCAAACGGTTGACGAATTCCTCTCCGGAGAAGCGAGTTTTTGAGGACTCATTTTGGATCCGAATTTTGATTCGGATCGTGATCTTCTCTCGATCACATCGTCTTCAACACGAGGCTAGTAACCCATACGAAGACGAGGCTCGTGACTTAGTGAAGTCATCCCGAAGATACTCGACGTGGATACGGATAGAGACGATTCTAGCGAGAATCGTTCCGGTTGATGCCTTTCCCGCTACACGTGATACGTCAGGTATACGTAGTTTAAGTTTCCTTTTATTGCAAAATTTGAATTTATGGTTATGTCTACACATGTTGTACAATGCATGCATGTGATGTGTGTGTTATAATAAATGTAGATTTATTATTTTTATTTTTTCCGCTGTGCACATGTTTACGAAACATGTTCGAACACACACTCACCGCGGTGCCGGAAACCCAACAACTAAAGCATGTAACACCAACCAAAATACGTCTCCAAATAATATGCACAAAAAAATGAGTACATATCAATGACCTAGGTATACAGGGAAAGTATATCTAAAAGCTAATCAAGTGCATGTCACAACTCCCAAAATAAGTACACATGGCAGGTATCAAAATAATATCGACTAAGATAGAAATGCATGCATCATGTATGACACAGTGACATACAAGGGCAGATAAGACATAAAAATTACTGCAAGCTATAGCTAACTAAGCATATCAACCTGACAATATCTAAAAGATAAGTCAAAGTACCCGCCTGCTAAAATGCTCGAAATAATGAAATCTTTACGCCCGTGGACCTGTCTCGTGACCGAGACCTGCATATAATATAATTACCATTAAGTCCAAGCACACGACATCGATTAAATAAATTCTACATCGAACCTGTATTCACTTAATCTACCGAATATGAGTACAATGTTGGTGCAATCGGCCCAGGTCACGATTGACCAGGACTCGAGTTTGACTCGAGTGATATTTTGATGTTCGACAAAAACATATGACAATGTAATTGTTATGGGAAAGTCCAAGTCTTGGGTACTTGGCATGGAAAGTCCAAGTGGGACACTTGACATTTGGTAAAGTCCAAGTCTTGAGTACTTGGCATGGAAAGTCCAAGTGGGACACTTGGCACATGAAAAGTCCAAGCATGGGTCTTGGCAATGTAAAAGTCCAACATTGGTTGGCAAGGGAAAGTCCAAGCATGGTCTTGGCATTTGAGAAGTCCAACATGGGTTGGCAAGGGAAAGTCCAAGCTTGAGTCTTGGCATGAGAAGTCCAAGGGGTTTGATATTGGCTGCGTAAAGTCCAAGCGGGAGTCTTGGCAGCATAAGTCCAATGGTTGACTGCGTAAAGTCCAAGCGGGAGTCTTGGCAAGATAAGTCCAATGGTTGGCAGCGTAAAGTCCAAGCGGAGTCTTGGCGGCGTAAGTCCAATGTGCCTTGGCGGTGTAGACACCGTTAGCATGACATAGCCGATGAAAGCACCTAAAGGCTAGCGCGATGGATGAACAAGTCATGGATGACTTGGAGGGATCCGAGAGGCGTGAGGCTGATGGAGGTGGCTAGAAGGCTTAGGTCTAGGCTAAGGGTGGTCTAGCAAGTATGGGGGCACCATACTTGGGCTAAAACCTCATATTTGAGGTGTGCCAATGACCGTGTCATGTGGCATGACCGACCGAGTCAACTAGGTTTGATCAGGAAGTGGTTTATCACCGACCGCCAGAGGATGGCAATGATCGATGATGCTCGAGCAATGATCGATTGCATGATCACCGACCGGTGCTCGAATTCTACCACGAGTGTAATCTCACTCGACCACCGGGACTAGCAATGAGTGAGGACACCATCACGATCGATGGGTTTGATCACCGATCGATGGTAGATCCGCTTGGACTTATCCGCGGATCTAGCCGTTGTCTCACGACAACAAAGGGCATCACCGATCGATGGTCCCGAGCAATGATCGATCGAACTTTTTCCAAAGACAGTTGAAGCTTTATGAGGAGCTCGTGATGGAGGAATTTGGGATGGTTCTTTGAGGCGATTTAGGGCGAGTTGTTGCTGTAATTCAGGGTCTCCAAGTGCTACTCGATCAACCTAGCGATCAAGCATTCAAGAGCATTTGTAAAGTATTTTTCTTTACTAGTCTTGCTTTGTATTTCATTGTATTTGCTTGTAGCTTTTTGATTATTGTTGTAATCATCTTGTACGAGGTTTCTCCGCCTCCGATTGTTCCGAGAAGGAGTGTTTTATAGTGGTGTGTGATTGACATCGCTAGGGTTCATACGAACCCGATCAGGAGTAGGAACCTTGCGGTTCCCGAACCACGCTAAACAAGTGTGTTCATGTGTGATTGTTTATTTCGTATTGTATTATTTCTATTTCCGCTAGATTAACAAATTGTAGAGACGATCACGATCGAATTCCATCAACGAACTAACACGCTATTCACCCCCTCTAGCCATTACAAAGATCCTAACAAGTGGTATCAGAGCGAGACCGCTTCTTCCGAAGTTTAACAACCAAGGAGCACGCTAGAGGAAGAAGATGGAATTCCAAGACAAGCTTGGATGGGACATCAACACTCCACCGCCATATGATCGAGAAGACTTTTGGGCGTGGAGATCAAGAATGGAGGCGTTCTTGATGATGGATATAGAGGATTGGTTCATCCTCGTAAAAGGCTTTGAACCTCCTCAGGACAAAAATGGAAATGTCTTGAAATTGAAGAAGTGGACACGAGAGCAACGTCTCAAGTTCAAGACCGAAATCAAGGTAATAAAGCTCTTAGAAGATTTAATACCTAATGACATTTTGTCTAGTTTAGGTGAATTTCAAGGCGCCAAGGAGCTATGGGAAAATTTATCCAAGCTCCATGAAGAACCATCCATGGCTCAAGAAGGAGAAAGCTCATCCTCACAAGAAAGTGGGGATTCGGAGGTTGATAGGGAATCAACTTCTGAATCAGTGGAAGAGGAGGTGAAAGAATTGGAGGAGACCTCCACCTCTAGGATTGAGGGGGAGGAAGTTAGACCATCCACTTCGGAGCAAGAGTCAAGTCAAGAAGAAGCCTCTACTTCCGGTCAAGAGGAAGAGCAAGCTCGAGTTTCCGCCATGGCCCTAGGTAACTCAAACACATCAATTTCTAATAAAAATCATATCATGTGTTTTGAGTGTAGGGAATTTGGGCATTACAAGAGAAAATGCCCAAAGAAGGTTAGGAAAGCTCCACCGACACCAAAAGTCAAGGATGCCGGTTCCCCAACATCTAAAGGCAAGGAGCACATCATATGCTTCAAGTGCAATTCAAAAGGACATTATAGGAATCAATGTCCTAGGGGGAGCAAAAAGACCAAAGAGGGAGCTACACATGTAGGGGGAGCATCCAAGGCAAACCCTAAGGTATATTTCAATAATGCACCTTCCTTAGTTAATAGGCAAAAGCATGCTAG